>MU731078.1:3542-15295 GCA_026770625.1 Nicotiana glauca
TTACTTAGAATTTCTGGTTCGCAGACTTCATTAGGAAAGTCGAAATTTCCTCGATTCGGGATTTAAACAAATCGGTGACTTGGGACACCTTAATTTATTCCAAGTGGCGACTCTGAAAAAATAAATGAAATAATCCCGTTTCGAATATTCTCACTTTAATTGGAAAAAACTCCTTCGCCCGATTTTGCCCCTTGGGGTGGGGGCGCGCCGAAAGGAGGTGTGACATCAGTCGTGTGACCTATGAGTCATTGTTTTGAGCCGTGGAAGCAACCACTAATGCTTGTATAAGTGTAGTTTGTCTGCATCAAACCTATCCCAATGAACACGAGATCCTTGGTGCACCGGACTGTACTTTTTTTTTTGTACCTGCAACAATTGTACCTGCAACAATTGTAAGATCCATTATTTGGTATTATTGCATTTATTAGAGTTATACAAACTCTTTGAACTAAGATTTGCACTCTACTTAATTTCATAATTTTCAGACTTTGAACCTTACAAACATGGTGGAAAAAAGAAGTTAAAGATCTAGTTCCCCACATACATGTAAAATTCAAAATAAGGGATTTCAAGATCATAATTATTGTATGGCGGCGCAGAGAGTTTATAAGCTTAGCAGATGTCCTATATTTTTTTTTTGTTGGAAATTTTAGTTGATGAGAAATTATATTTCTGTAACACTAGGCTGGTGAATAGTCACACAGTCTGATAGTACACAATTTCTCCATTGTCACTAACAAAATGGTCCTTCTTCATGCTTCTCACTAAGCAGTTGAAGAGAGCAGACAACAGTGTAAAGATATATAGTAAAGGAGAGCCACCATATTATCTCTCATGAGGTTGAAACAAATTACTGTATGGATCAAAATGAGAACCTCTTTTGCCCGAACTTCTGCTTATTGGATATGCTAACAAGGCAAAAGGAATCTTGAATCTACAAAAATTGGTTGCAAATCCATTTCTTCATTTGCCTTTTCAAAGTTCAATCCAAGAGACCCCATTGCTGAAAAGAAGAACCTTATCAAAGCAAGCAGGTTAAATTTTCAAAACTCGGATCCAGCTAAGAGCTTGGATATCAAGACGGTGAAACATATGGATTCTCTACTTTCTTTCACCACCTTGTTTGCAGTTTAGAAGATCTAAATTTGACAAAGTTAAGTCTACACGAGCTTGACAATAAATATGTAAAATGAATAATGAGGGTGCATTAGAACTTAATTTTACAGTTTTCTTAACCTGTTCATCTGAAAGTCTACATAATTGTCTTCATTATTATTTATACGAGTAGAAATATGTATCTGGAATTGTTCTTTCGACTTCTATTCCTAGTTGACAAGTTCTAGCTTATTAAATGTACTTACTCTTTTGAATAAAGCGATTAAGTTCCTACTCCCTCCGTCTCTCATGATTCTCTTGTACGCACCCCTTAAGAAAAATTAATTAGGATGAGATTTGTTTGAATAAAGTTATTCATAATTAAGGTGTTTGTAGTTTTCAAAGATAATTATTACTAAGGGTAAAAAAAAAATAATTAATTTTGTTTTGAACTTCTAAAGTAACAAATAATTTAAAATAACTATTTAGTAACCACGACCAATAACATGAGACAAGAGAGTAATAGGCATGTCAATTGTGGAAGCAATTCGACTATTATGTATTTCGATTGCCACCTCACTGTTGTCATAAATGTTTTAAAGAAGAGTAACTAGGGTCCCGAAAACTCCTATATATCCCGGTACTTCCTTTCATTCCATTTTATATGACACTATCTTTTTATGAAACTTTTAAAAAGTATATAGTCCAACACGACGTATTGCACCCATGTAGCCATATTATGAGTTTATACCCGTATAACTAATTTTTAGTTGTAATTCTTATTTAATCCAGTCCAAATCTCTACCCAATGACGTCAATTTTGTAGACAATCTCCTTAGACTATCTTCAATAAGTCTAGAAAACATTCGCTCTAAATTTACACAAAAAATAAATTTGAAATTCAAATCCAATTCTTTCAAGTTTGTTCAACAATGATGGGTTATCTTTCTAATCTAGTTTTCATCACCTTTTTTGTGTTGTTGTTGTAATTAAGCCATCACCATTAGGTTGTGAGCCTAAGGTATGCGGGGTTTGGCTTGGACCCCTACCATGTAAATTAGGAATGAAATTACAATGACAAGAGGGGGATATAGTACCCTGCCTCTGTTGACACCCAATTTTTCTCTATATATTTTCAATATGCAATATACTTTTAAAATAGCATATATATGCATATATAAACATGTCCAAGTATTTTATTATTTTTTTCATAATTTTTAAAATTTTTAAACTGATTTATTTCTCTTTTTCATCCATAAAATCCTAATAATTATCTCCAAAGTTATTATTTTTGGTAATTCATCTATTGCATTTTCATATTTATGCCAAAAGAGGGCTAAGGTAATCTTTACATATTTTTTACAATTTTATTTAGTAATCTTAAAGCAAATTGCATATAATTCGATATTAGCCATTTTAAGTTCTAATTGCATTTTATGTTCATAAAATCGAGTCTTATATTTTTAAATTGATATTTATGTGTTATAAATTATTCTGGCCTTTTAAAATTAATTTTCAGAAACTATCTGCTATTTTTTATAAAATAAAAAGGGAAAAATAGCTATTTAACTCGTAGCCACATTTGGCTTCCAATTTAACCCCAAATCAAGCCCCAATTCCCCAGCCCATTTTAATTTTTATCCGACCCTAACCCTTTTAACATAAACCCATATCCTCCACCTACCCTTTTAATATAGGACCTTGATCACTCAAATCAACGGCCACCATTCACCCTTCCATAAACAAACCCAAAAGACCCCTTAACCTACCTCATTTCTCACCACCCGTCGCCCTTGAATCCATCTCCTCTCAATTCTCTTTGCAGCCTCACATAAACCCTAGCCAGCGCCACCCAATTTCACCCTAATTCCTTTCAATCCTTACCTAATCCATGGACTCCAATGGCATTTTGAGACGTGTGCTCGTCTCCTATGTTTACGGGTTACCTATTTTTGTGATTCCATGGATAGATCCCGAAGAGATCTAGTCCAATATTGGCTCAACTTCAATTTTTGATCTTTTTCCGGCCATCCATGGCTGTTCAAGTCAGATCCTTGACTTTTCTGGCTAGATCGATAACTTTTCAAAGTCTTTCTCACTTTCTTTGGGTTCTTTGAAACCCTAGCTTTAGGAGCTTCTCGATTTTCTTTGAGATCTATCTTAGATATATGCTTGTTATGAGCTTCTTAGTGTTTTCTCAAAGGTTCTCTGATTTTCTTCAAAAGTAACTCTTCATTTTCAAATTAGGTTTTTTTTAAAGTTTTCTCCGATTTTCAGTGTGTTTTTATGATTTTACTATGTTTTTCCATGTTTGCTGCTACCTGGTTCATCGTGCTAAAAGCCCCAAGTGTTTTGACTCTACCGGGGTTTCTGAAACTCTCTTGGTTTATTTTATACGCATGTTTTTTCGATTAAGTTTTTTGTGTTTGAACCTTTTTGTCTTGTGTGACCTATCTGATTCTGAGTTCTCACCTTTTCAACTCAGCTCTGTTGTTAAATACCCTAATTTCTTAAAAGGTTTTTCCTTACTTGTTGCTATGAGTTTGGAAACTTTACTTGTTTCTGTGTGTTGATCTCCTTTACCTATTACTATGTTTTCTTCACTTTTGATTCTATATGACTACTTGACCTTGTTGCCTACTGTGCTTCGAGTAGGTTTCTTTACTACTGAATCCTAACTTACTACTGCTACTGCTGTATGTCTAATTTGCTCCTCTTTGTCAATATGTTTGACCCTACATGTCTAATATGCCTGTCCATCCCTTACTATTTATATGTTGAGATGCAAAATCATGACTCTTTATTGATTGATCTTGATTTCCTCAATGTTACGACTGATTGCAAAGGGTCCCCTTATAAACCCTAATTTTTACTCAGTTTGTTTAAATTGATTGATTCCATTCCTTTAATTGTTGTGATATTTTACCTTGAATCCTTTCCCAAAATTAAGTGTATTTTGTACTTTGACTCAAATATTTACTTCATACTTTTACTGGCCCTTATATGGCAAGAATCAATTTGTCTCAAACTGATTTCTTTCCTTAATTAGCCCTGTTAGTATCCGTTTGAGCAGTAATCCCCTGATTAAAGAGAAGTACTTGTGTCAATTGATTCTGATTGTGTTTATTTCTTGTATGAGTTAAAACTTAACTTGTTACCTTATTCTTCTACTCGTTTTCAAAAATATAAATACCCTACCCTCTATTCTTTCAAAGACACGAACAATTGAGTTCAGAACACACACTTACACACTCAAAACTCTTTCCTTCTCTATTACTACTTGTGCCACTGCTTTGTTTAGCCGGCTGGAAGCCAAAGCTAGACTATGGAATCCTGCTTACTTTTCTTTTCTGTACCTTGCTTCTTTGACTAGTATGTCCTAGTTTAATTTTAAAAGCTCCAACAATAATATGCTGCCTTCTTTATTTCTGTTCCTTTCACTTTTGGTCTGTTCCTTTTTGTGGTTATGTTAAAACACATTATCAACATGCTATAATATTCCCCTTTTCCTCTTTAAATTAATGCATTCCCTTATGTTTGTTACTTATTGTGTACTTGCTATCCCATGAATCCTAAACCCCTATCCCCTCCAATATGTTGTGTTCTTCTGGCTGGATTGTGACCATGCCAGTATCAGCTATTGCTGTGCATATCCAAACCAGACCCCTGCTGAGGTCATGTGCTTACAAACAAGTGTATCCAAAAATCCCTTGACCCTTTTTGAATGACTATTAATTATGTGTTTTACTACTACAACTAATTTCAATCACCTCTATCACTAATTGATTTCAAAATGGACTATCAGTCCAGCTTTTTTAAATAGATCTCTTTCAACATGTGTTAAGCAATCTCACTTACTCTTAGACTCTAGGTTCTGCCCCTCTTGTGTGAGCCTTGCCTTGGGACCTTTGAGCTCCGTCTAAACTTGGACACATAAAAGCTGTTGCACTTATTCTGTTTCGTTATGCAAATATGGGTGTGAGCACTGCCCGGGACCCCTTGAGGTCCTTAGGAAACTCTGACACACCCAGATATGAGAAAGGCTTTGTAATAATATTGGCATTAAAGTGATTAATTACATAACTCAGAGAGGAAGTCAAGATCTGGCTTCCTATGGTTGTAGCTTCTCATTTTTCTTTCATTTATGTTCATGTAATTGAATCCTATGGTTTGTAATAACTTGTAAACAAGCATGGGGTTGGCTCGTGAAACGGGATGGGAAATATGCATGTTTTAGCTATTAAAAGGGTAGAAAGCATGTCACTAGGTTTACATTCCTACTTGCGCAATAGAATCCAAGCTTAGGAATCATTTCATGCATTAGAGATCCTATTCCTTAGCATTTACACTTATCATTTTTCAGCATGTCTATTTAACTACCATACCACTTAGCAATTCCCGTGATAAATGTATTAATAACCAGTACTTCTGCAATTATGTTCCTACTATCATGCACACTTAGAGATACTGTTTTAGGCTAACAACATTAACAAGCATATCATCTCTGCACATCCCAGTAATTATTGTTCTAAACGCTGTAATACTTGCGCATATAGAAATCCTGTTTAGGGTTCTGCATATACATTCTTCCGCATCTCTGCATATTAGATATCATGTCTTTAGGATCTCATTTATATTCACTTAAGCATACTTAGGCTAATTACAAATGCATAAAGAGGAATAAAACAATTTCATTTTGTCTTTACAATTAATTGGCCATAATTCTATGTGTTGAACACCTAGAACATCATGTTTAGGTAATAATAATAATCTCTCAACTATCTTAATAATCCTGAATAACTACTGAATCCCGTTCACACCTAGGCAAGCCATAGGTAATTACTTAAATAAAATTGGAACTGCCTCTGTTTAATTATCAACTACTACAACCAACAGAAAGGTTTGATTCGGACATCTTTTCTGAGTTATATAGTGAATCTGGTTCTGACTCAAACACCCTGCTTTAGGATTTAAAATTCAGATCTTAACTGTGTTTAAGTCATGCTGTTCATACGCATTATTTGCGGAGGTATACATGAGACTTTTAATTGTTTATATGTTTCCCCTTTAAATGTAGTTCTACTTGTTTTTGTATGTCGTCTTAGCATTCTACCTTTAAACCTAAGAGTCATCTTAGAACCTCCTTCTTATAGGAATAGTAGTTCTAAATTCCTCCGGGACTGATAGGAATGGGACGCGTAGCAGCATGCAATAGAGGTCGAGACCAATCATCGCGTTAATACCTTCACGGGGTGGGAAGGTGGATATAGATATGATGACCGATGCGCTAATACCACTTGTATTCCCTCTTATGAGGAGTGCCATACCGGGTAATGCATTGATGTGATCCATATTACAATTAAACCTAGGACCCCTTTACATTCATCAGCATGCTTAGATTATAACTCTTTTCAAAACTTTGCTTTCATTAATCATTTTCAAACACTTGTGTATTTAAATTTAAAATTGTCATGACCCCAGTTCACCCTCCATGAACATGTCGTGATGACACCTAGTTCCTACAACTAGGTAAACCTAACAAAGCAGAAATTAATATAACTTGCGGAAACATTTAATTAAATTAAGCAAAACTAGAAGAAAACGGTATATAAGTGCCACTTGGCATATACAACTCAAAAATAAAACGCGAAATTCTACAATCTCATCCCAAAACCCGGAAACTCACGGGAACCACAGGCTAATAGAAAATGTAATATGCTGCTCTAACTCCAGAATGTCTAAACAACTAAAAGAAATGAATAGATTAACTACAAAAGCTGGAACAGAATAGAGACTCCTAGTCTGCGGACACGGCAGATATACCTCGAAGTCTCCACTAGATCTCTCCATCTCGAGGATAGTACGCCTGAGTGGAGGTACCTGGATCTGCACATGAAAAACATGGGCAGAAGGGGCATGAGTACACCACAACGGTACTCAGTAAGTGCCAAGCCTAACCTCGATAGGGTAGTGACGAGGAAGGTTAGGGCCCTACTAAGGTCAAACAACATAAATAAATTAGAAATATGAAAACTGCCAGTAATATTGAGTACAACAGTGAGAATAGACAGGTTAAACAAGGCAATAACAACTACACAAAGAACAGAATAAACACGGAATATGTATAACTCAATACCAATGATAACAATGAGGATCTCCCACGATACCGTCCTGTAGTCCTTTTCTCAACTGTCTAGTGGATCTCCTAGGATACCGTCCCGTAGTCCATCATATGTGTAAATCCGAAGGATCTCCCGGGATACCATCTTGTAGTCCAACTATCAATGTGCAGGGGGGATCTATCGGGAATCTAACCTGCAGTCCCAAAGTAAAAGTGCAGGGGGATCTACCGGGAGTCGAACCCGTAGCCTCAAAGTAAACTGACAGGGGGGGAGCTATCGGAATCCCACATCCGTAGTCCCAATGTAAATGCGTAACCATAAACAGAAGATACTCAGAAATGAAGTACAAAAGACAAGCAACAGGTAGTACTAACCTAACATGCTTCACATAGTACAGTCAAGGCAACTTAAACAATTAGGCAAGTTAAATCAATTAAACATGTTTTCCTAATCTAACACAGGTTATAATTGCAAGTAAAATAAGGCAAATATGAAGGAAAACTCAGTCTCAATATCTTAGGTAAAAATCGGATTTTCAACAACTGGCTCAAGTACACGCTCGTCACCTCGCATACAAGGCACTCAAATACCAAATAACAAATCCTAAGGGGAAAGGTCCCCCACACAAGGTTAGGCAAGCCACTTACCTCGAACCGGCTCTAAAATCAACTCGAAATCACACTTTTGCCACGAGTATCCGACTCCAAATGGCACAAATCTATTTAATTCAATTACATATCATAAATAACATCTCAAGAAACTGATTCTACTATTAAATTCAAAGACAAGGCGTGAAATTAGGTAAAATGATCAAAATGCCCCTCAGGCCAACGTCTCGAAATCAGATAATTTTTATATTTTCAGAACCCTCGTACTCTCACGAGTCTAACCATATAAAAATCACCCAAATCGGAGGTCAAACACCCACTCAAAACTCAATAGTTTGGTCAAAGAAGTTTTCCCCATTTTTCATTCAAAAATCCAAAAATTAAGGAAGAATTCGTGATTGTATTAGTGGGTTTTAAGCATAAGGGAGTAGAGAATCGTTACCCAATCGTTGCCCTCGAAAAACCTTCGAAATTGCTCCCAAATCCGAGCTCCCAAGCTTGTATTTTGATAAAAATGACTAACCCTCATTTTTGAAATGTTAAATACTGTCTAGACATTCAATGCATCACGAATGCAAAGATTAGCTCGCGTTCACGGAGAAGAAAATATGGAAGATTTCAAAAATGCCATTCGCGATCGCAAGGGGTAGGATGCGAATGCGAAGGCCTGGGATTTTAAAGCTACGCAAACGCGTGGTTTGTAATGCGATCGTGATTAAGGAAAATGTTGAGATCCAAAAGCTGCTCTACGCGAACACGAAAAATGAACTGACATAGGTACGCGAATGCGATAAAGTTTATGCGAACGCGATGTGAAAGTAAATGGTGCTTCGCGAACATGAATGATGTTATGCGAACACGATGAAGGAACTGGCCTCCCCCCAAGATTACACTACGCGAACGTGAGAGGGAGGCCGTGATCACGAAGAGGAAAAGTCTGCAACAGTTGAGTTCAGTTTTTCTGCAATTTTTAACAACACAAAAATGCTCCGTTGAGCATCCGAAACACACCCGAGGCCCCCGGGACCTCAACCAAACCTACGGACATATCCCATAATCTCATTCAAACTCGCACCAATCCTTAAACCACCTAAAACAACGCCGGAAACTCAAATTAGTCGAGGATTTGAGCTTAAGAACTTCAAATTTCATCAAAACACGCTTTCGATCAAAACCTAACCAAAACACGTCCGAATGACCTGAAATTTTGTGCACACATCCCAAATAATATGATGGAGCTACTGTAACTTTCGAAATTCCAATCCAGCCCTCGGATCAAAAACTCACTATCGGACCGGAAACTTCAAAAATTCAAACTTCGGCATTTCAAGCCTAAATGAGCTACCGATTTCCAAAATACATTCCAAATACGCTCCCAACCCCGAAATCACCTAACAAAGCTAACGGAACCATCAGATTTCCATTCTGAGGTCGTCTTCACACTGTTCCAAATACGGACCATTTTTCAACACTAAAGCTATCATTTAGGGACTAAGTGTCCCAAAACTCTCCAAAACCCAACACCGAACGTCCCAGCAAACCAAAATAGCAGAAATGAACTTAGAAAAAATAGTTAATAGGGGATCGGGGCATTAATTCTTAAGACGACCGGTCGGGTCTTCACAAAAATCCTCTATTATTTGATCACTTGTTAATTGCACAAATTTACAAAAACTATACGGTCGAGAACCACACTAGTGGATCCTGATGGGTGCCTAACACCTTCTCCTTGGATTAATTTCAAGTCCTTACCCTATCTCTAGTTATCAAATGTAGTTGTAGTTGAACCCTATAGTGCCCTAATGCACCTCAAAATCGTTAGATGCCGACTCTTCAAAATTGCAAAGCCCCCTTCCCAAAAGGAAAGAGTTGTCCCAACCAAATGTCATAAATCCGATTCGCGAGAAAAAGAGGGCACGGCAACATGAAGACTCTGGTGGGGATTCTTAGGCTTTTACAATTGCAGATTGTTCTTGTGAATTTTTACCTCCCCTTTGTGCAATTATTTGTTTAATTCCTTTAAGCATTTAATTTCCTCTTTAAAAGCAAAACTGACATATCTACCTTGTTTCTTTCCTTTATTGCTTTAAATTATGAAACTGTTGTATTTATCACTTTCTTAATGTGCAAATGCATGTCAACATGATTTTAATTATTGCATAATCATGCTCGACATCATACTCCACTCATGCCAAACAATTACTTTATGATGACCGGTGTGCTAATACCACGTGTAGCCCCTCTTTAGAGGTGTGATTACTGGGTATTGCATTGATGCGATCCATAATACAAATAAACCTAGGACCCTTCTTGTATTCATCATCATTTTTAGTTATAACTCTTTCAAAACTTTGTTTTATTTTTCCCAAACATTTATGTATTCAAAATCCCCTTTTATGTGAGCCATATCTATTTACCTGCTAATTGCACAAATTCATAAAGAATTGTCTAGCCGGGAATCACACTAGTGGATCCTGAGGGGTGCCTAACACCTTTCCCTTGGGATAATTTCAAGCCCTTACCCTATCTCTAGTTATCCAAAAAGTAGTTGTAGTTGAACCCTATAGGTGTCCTAATGCACCCTAAATCATTAGATGGCGACTCTTCAAATGCAAAACCCAGTTCCCAAAAGGAATGAGTTGTCGTATGCCCAAAATGTCATAAGCCCAATTTTTGATGCAAAGAGGGAAAAATGTGGCGCGATATCATGGCGACTCCGCTGGGGATTTTTAGGCTTTTACTATTTCAGATTATTCTTGTGAATTTGTACCTCTCTCATATGTGCAATTATCTGTTTAAGTCCTTTCAGCATTTAATTTCTTCTTTGGAAGCAAAACTAACATGTCTTCCTTGTTTTCTTTCCTTTATTGCTTTAAATTATGAAATTGCTGTATTTATCGCTTCCTTAATGTGCAAATATATGTCAACATGATTTTTTTTAATTATTGCATAATCATGCTCAACATCATACTCCACTCGTGCCAAAACAAATACTATAGCAGCACTTATAATGAGTGGTTGCGCTCTTCCTATATCATTACCCCCTAAATTCGAAAAGGCATATTTGTGGTAAAAATAGTCAATATGTGGTGCAGTCGACAGTTCCGAGCCTTCCCCTTGTGTTTTATGCTCAAGGGTACCAGTCTAAAACCCCGTAGAAACCTTACTCTGTTCAAATTGTGCATGCATCATGGTCAAACCTAGTTGGGTTAGTTATGTTGTCCACATAATGATCCTTTAAGATAGCCTTGTCCAAAGTCCACTGAATTTTCCTAAACCCAAACGGACATCATCACACTCTGTGCATTTATTTGGAGAAATAAAATGCTTCATGCTGATCATAAATGTTAAATAGTCGAGTCTGGTGGGGGTAGGGTCTAACCCTTTTGTTTTGCAAAAAATGAGTCATGAGGTCCCCAGTTTCGGTATGATTAGCACCCCCCCACTCTTGCTAGACTGGTGGAGGAATCTTCCATCGGATGGCCAAATTAATGAATGGAAATAAAGGGCCGTCAAGACTAGCGAAAAGCTAGATTATCTGGAATACAGCCTGTTAGAATTGGAGGGAAAAGTAAGGAAAAGAGTCAACGACTGCCAGAGCGCTGAGGGAAACGAAGAAGGACATCTGGCGAAGGCCTTCTTATTAATGAGACTACGCAAGCAGGGGGATTTGATCAACAAGAACGTTCAACACGAGGAAGGACCTCCTGAGACCAAATAGATTTAGGCTTACTCATTTTCTAAATGTAATAAGGCCAAGTGCCAATAGTAACTCATTTCATATCATTATTTCAGTATTGTTTAGGGATTCATTTATTCTTATGTTATGAAATTAAGCATTTATCATTAGAATTTCTCCAAGTCTATTTGTCGCTAGACCCACCTCAGGCACAACGAGGTTCCCAAATTAGGACACGCTTCTCTCCTG
>MU731079.1:0-19546 GCA_026770625.1 Nicotiana glauca
AAACACCCAAAAATACGAAGTTGGCAAAACCCGAGCCTCGGGCCCACTTCTCGAAAAATTACGAAATTCACATTTACGGAATCCTCGTCTCACCACGAGTCCATACATATAAAATACGCAAGAATCGGAGTCCATTGGCCCCTCAAATCATCACTTTACTCTTTCTTAGGTTCCAAGCAAAAACCTCCATTTTTACCCTTTGCTTCCTTCAATTTTCAATGATTAATTCATGTTTTTACACTATAATATCATAATCCAAGTCCAAATATCCATACCTGATGATTCTCCTTTAAAGCCTCTTCAAAATCGTCCAAAAATCGCCTTAGTTCGCACCCCAAAATGATTTTACACTTCTGAGATTCGAATACACTGATTTCATTAAACCCTCTGACATTTTCGCTTCTGCGGTCCCGTTACCGCTTCTGCGGATTCCTGACCGCTTTTGCATTTTCACTTAAATTCCAATGGACCGCTTCTGCGGTAGTCGCCTTTGCGATCAAAGGACCGCTTCTGCGGTCTTAGCCAAACTCAGGACCGCTTCTGCGGTCGCCAATCTGCTTCTGCGGAGTCCGCTTCTGTGGAATAAAGTACGCTTTTGCGGAAAAATGCTCAGGCCTCAAGGGCCGCTTCTGCAATCACGCATCTGCGGGACCGCTTAAGCGGCTCTTCAACCGCAGATGCAGAAATAACAGAAGGTTTCAAACCTGCTGCAATTCCAAGCATCCAAACTCCCGATTCATCATCCGAAACCATCCCGAGGCCCCCGGGACCCCAACCAAAAACACCAACCCACTCCAAAACATCGTACAAACTTGTTCCAATCATAAAAACACGTTCTTTAACACAAAAATCATCAAATCACGATAGATTCAAGCCTAAATTCAACTAAAACTTCCGAATCTCACATCCGATCAAAAACCCGACCAAACGACGTCCGAATGACCTAAAAATTTGCATAAATATCAAAAATCACCTAACGAAGCTACTGCAACTCTCGGAATTCCATTCCGACTCTCGGATCAAAATCTCACCTATCAACCAGATTTCGCCAAAATTGCAACTTCACCAATTCAAGCCTATTTCTACACCGTACCTCCAAATTCAATTCCAATCGATCCCCTAAGTCACAAATCATCCCCCGAAGCTAACCGAACCACCGGAAATCACATCCAAACCCTCTAACCACATAATCAACTTCCGGTTGACTTTCCTAAAACAAAATCCCTTCTAAGAGGCTATGTGCCTTATTTTCAAACAGAACCAATTCAATTACACACGATCGACTCTAATACTGATATAGAAACATGAAGCAACACAATAAGGGGTAAATGGGGCGGTAACCCACGTGAAGACGGGCTGGGTCGTCACAGTATCAGATATCGGTTAATCAAGTAATGATTGATTAGCTGTGACGGAGCACTTAGTCTCATCCTCAATACCTAAACTGTGTTCAAGTGTTTGAGTCAATTTCTCATTCGAATTTCACCTCCTTCAAGCTAGGGTTTGTGATCTATGTGTAATTTGCTCGATTGGACCTTAATTGGTTGCAAGGAGTTTGTGCATGTGCAAATTGCTACATTTCTCTTCTTCGGTCCAAAATTCTCAAAGGTTTTCTCAATTTTCAATAATGTGGGTTCATGAAGAAGCTGTTGATGCTCAGCCCACACCTTTGAATTCATCTCAATCAGTTGATCAAGGTGATCATCACCATTCTCTGCACATACATCCATCTGACACACAAGTTTCGGTTCTCATTCTATTTAACTACAAAGTCTGAGAATTACTCGATCTGGAGTAGATCATTGAAAATTATATTGCATAGCAAAAATAAATTAGGCTTTGCTTTAGGAACCTACAAAAAGAGTAACTATGATGTTGGCCTTCATGAACTATGGGATAGATGTAATGCAATAGTGCTAGCATGGATCATGAATACAGTATCTCCAAATCTACTTAGTAGTGTAATCTATGCATCAGATGCATACACTTTTTGGAAAGATCTTAGGGAAAGATTCAACAATGTAAATACTTCTAGGGCAGCCTACCTGCATAAGGAAATAGCCACACTAACACAAGGAGCATCTTCTATATCTATATACTTTTCTCGACTAAGAGAACTTTCGGATGAATATGAAATACTAATTCTTCCCCCTATATGTGGTTGTCTCGAGTCAAAAAGGCTTGCTGAGTACTATCAACTTCAAAAAATTTATCATTTTCTCATTGGACTTAATGACTCATATGAAAATACTAAGAACCAGGTGTTAATGAGCAAACCACTACCTAAACTGAATCAAGCTTATTCTATGATCATCAATGTTGAATGTCAGAGGACTAATGGAAAGAATGTGTATGGCTCAAATGATACTAATGAGGTTGCTGCAACAATGAGTAATAGAAATTACAACAACAATTAAGGATTCAACAGCAATGCAAGCTTTACAAATACTTGATATATTGGAGGCTATAAGTCTAAGAACTCATTCAATAAGTCAAATTACTCTGAATACTGCAAGTGCAAAGGACACACCAAGGATAGCTACTTCAAGTTACATGGCTACCCTAGTGATTTCAAAAACATGAAAAGAGGAGGAACTTTCAATGTTCAAGCCAACAATGTAAGAAACTATGGAAGTCAGCCTTAGAAATACAAAGAAACTCCTTGGGAGGTTCTGGCCTCAGTTATCCTACTCAATTCTTCACTCCAAAGAATTATCAACAAATTCTGCAAATGCTGAACAAAGGCAAAGATGCTTACCTTGGTGAATAGATACATGAGCTTCAAATCACATGGTGCATACTATAAATCTATTAAATTCCTATACAGAACTATCATAGACATATAAGAAAAAGGTACATCTGCCTACTGGTGAAAAGCCACTATTATACACAATGAGATATGTTCTTTTTTCAGGAATAAGAAAGTTTAGAACATATTACATATTTCAGAGTTCAAGTAAAACCTACTCTCAGTTTCTAAGATCACAAATTACAAATTTTAGAGTTCAAGTAAAACCTACTCTCAGTTTCTAAGATCACAAAAGAGTTAGGTGTATGGTGGGGTTCTTCCCTAGTTTCTGTGTATTTCAGGAACTCTTCAGTAGGAAGGTCCTGGGGATCGGTAAAGAAGAACTTGGTCACTACATTCTCAAGGCTGAAGACAGACAATCTCCTGAGTAACACTTACCACCAACTGTAAATACCATTGTTAGTAGTACAAATAAGTGTGCTAGTAAGAGTAACACAGAATCATGCAATAATTTTCCTTTGTGGCATAAGAGGTTAGGACATGTACCTCTAAAGGTATTATAGAAACTACATAGTTTACATGATTTGCATCTGGATGGTGATTACTGTATTGTATGTCCCATTGCAAAACAGTCAAGACTTCTTTTTCCTCTTAACTTTTCATGTTCTACCTCTATTTTTGATCTTGTGCATGCAGATGTCTGGGGTCCATATAAGACACATACTCATGATAGAAAAAGGCACTTATAAACTTGGTAGATGACTATTCAAAGTATATCTGGATATTTCTGTTAACCACTAAAACGGATACTATTGTAGTATTGAAAAATTTCTTACCAATACTTGAAAATCAGTTTAGAACTGCAGTTAAATGTCTTAGAACGGATAATGGGACTAAATTCATGAATGAACAAGTGACTTCTTTATTGCAAAGTCTTGGAATCCTTCATTTAAGCATATGTGTGTACGAACCTCAACATAATAGAGCTGTTGAGAGAAGATGCAAATCACTTTTAGACATGGCTAGAGCACTTAGGTTCCAGGCCTTTATGCCACTGAGTTTTTGAGGTGAATGTATGTCCATAACAGTCTATCTGATGAACAAGTTACTACTCTTTTACTTCAAGGTAAGAATCCATTTGAAGCATTATTTCAGAAAATCCCCTCTATACAACATCTTGGAGTATTTGGAAGTTTGTGTTATGCCACCAAAGTGTAGAAGGTAGACAAATTCAGTCCTAGAGCAGTTCCAACAGTTCACATGAACTACTTTTCTTCTCAAAAGGGCTATGTCCTATATGACCTACATTCTAAGATTTTCTTTGTGAGTAGGGATGTTGTGTTCAAGGAACCTTTAAGAACATGAAGTTTAGGGTCTCCTATTTATTTCTTATCCTAGAGTTCATATAATCATCACCTATCGACAAGGTTGATCAGTAGTCATCCTCAGACTGCATTCCTTCTGCGACTCACTCACCTTCCCCTAGCTCTATTACTGATAATCACTCAGAACTTGTGGCTAATGAAGCTCTCAAATGAACACTCCTCAGCTCTTGTAGAACTTAGAAGGTCTTCTAGACCCTCTAAACCTCCTACATGGCTCACTAATTATGTTGTACAGCCTAAGAAGTCTTCTTGTCAATATCTTGTCTCATATTATATGTTTTCTTATCAGCTTTCTCTGTCTTATCAAGATTCTCTAGCTACTTACTTTGTTTCTATTGAACCTGGTTCCTTCAATGAGGCTAGTGATGATCCTAAATGGGTGAAAGTCATGCAAGATGAAATCTCAGCTTTTGAGGAGAACAATGTCTGGTCCATAGTAGACCTGCCTCAAGGAAAAGTTCCTATACGGTACAAATGAGTGTTTAAAGTCAAATATATGTCCAATGGTGAGGTGAAAAGGTATAAGGCCAGATTGGTATCAAGGGCTACAGTCAATAAGAAGGTTTAGATTATACAGAAACTTTCTCACCTGTAGCCAAAATGGTTACCATAAGATCTGTTCTCTGGTGTCTGAACTTGGTCTAGCATGTAGAAAACCAATGTTCACACCTCTTGAGTTTAATCATAAGCTCACATCTGTTGAGTTTGATCAGGAGATAAAGAACAATGTTACTGAAGATATGCTACTTGATGATAAAAGGAGCTATCAGAGGTTGATAGGAAGACTACTCTACATAACTATAAAAAGGTCAGATATAGCCTTTGTAGTACAAACACTTAGCCAATATATGCATGTACCAAAGGTTTTTCGCATGGATGCTGCAAGAAGAGTAGTAAGGTACTTCAAGTCCACATCTGGACTTGGACTCTTTATGCATACTGGGAGTTGCAAATATCTTGTAGCCTACTATGACTCTGATTAGGGAGCATGTGTGGAGTATAGAAGATCAGTTAATAGTTATGTGGTGAAGTTTGGTAGAGCACTGATCTCCTGGAAATATAAGAAGCAAGGGACAGTGTCAAGGAGCTCAACTGAGGCATAATTGTTAGAAGTATGTCAGCCACAATAGCTTAAATTGTGTGGTTGGTTGGACTTTTCAAAGAACTAGAGTGGATATCAATCTACCTATTTCCTTACATTGTGACAACAAAGCAACTATTCAAATTGTTACATATCCAATCTTCCACGAGAGAACAAAATATATAGATATTGATACTTTATAAGGGAAAAACTTGTGCAAGGATTAATTTAAATACAACACGAACAATAGAGCAAATTGCAGACTTATTGACAAAGGCATTATGCAAACCATAACATAACTACTTACTAAGCAAGTTGGGAATGAATAATGTATTTCATCCTCAGCTTGAGGGGGAGTATTGAGAGCTATGCATCCCGCTTATTTAAGTGTACTGTATTTAGTAGATTATTAGTTATTACTACTCATTGGACTAGTAACAGAGTAGTTAGTTAGCTTTTATAAATAGTAGTACTTGCACAGTTGAGTGTATGAACTGTACATATCTCATCTTGCAGAGAATGGAATAACTGTTTTCCTCCTTCATCTCATTCTTCCTTCTCTCTGCTCTGTTATCTCCGCCATAGCTAAAGCTCTTAAATAGCTAGAATTTTTGTAGCCCATTCAAAAATAAGGCTTTTAAGCCCTACCAGAGTAACCCGTGGCTTGTGAGGCTAGGTTGGATCGGCCGGTGGGCCATAATAAAAATATGTATTTGAAATATATAAAATATAAAAAGTATATGACGTAAAAAATAACAAGAAGAGTATCTCAAGCTTAAAGTTTATTAAGCTCATCATATTAAAAGTTCAAAGTCTTAAAACATTAATTAATTTTAAAAATTTAATTATCTTAATATTTGACTAGTTAATATTGCATACGAATTGTAAATGTAGATAAAAATGAAGATATTAAGACAACTTTCTCACAAGTGGATTCAAATGTCATTGATAAAGATGATGTGTTGGATATCACATAAGTGGCATGGACATTCTCTTGAATAGTTTGTTTTGAGTTTTGACTTTTATTGAATGAAATATAGTCTTGTTGTAACAGCTCAGCCCGCTAGTGATATTGTCCGCTCTGGGCCTAGCCCCTCACGGGTTTAAAACACGTCACTAGGGTCTAAGGCTTGTTAACTTATATACCCAGCATCTCTCTTGTGTTTTGCCGATGTGGGACTCTGTCTAAAGCCTGAGAACATACACCCCCTCTTATGGACTTAGCGTCCTCGCTGAGGTTTTCCCCACTATATAGGATTTGCTTAGACTCAACACTGAGGCTTGCCTCGCCTAATCGGGATTTACCTAAAATCAATTGAACTCTGACCCACCATTGGCAAGACTGACATAAGAGTGGCTCTGATACCATCTGTAACAGCCCAGATCACTAGTGATATTGTCCGATCTGGGCCTAGGCCCTCACGAGTTTAAAATGCGTCACTAGGGTCTAAGGCTTGTTAACTTATATACCCAGTATCCCTCGTGTGTTTTGCCGATGTGGACTTTGTCTAAAGCCTGAGGTGTTACATACCTCCTCCAATAACAATGTACCAACAACAACAACTAGAGAAATCCATCAATATATAAATATTAATAACAAGACACTATATAACAACAACAAGTCACACTACTTCACGACGAGTGGCAAGCTCCGATTGGAATCCGGATAACTCATATCACCCCGTATAGACTTCTTACATTAACTTAACAACATCATTAACATGATAATGAATTAGTTCATTAATGATTCCACCCTTATACCATATATTTATAATAAAGGAAACAATCCACAACTCCAACTATTTTCAATTAGAAACTTTATTCACTAGTTCATGTCTAGTCCAACCATTTAACACCTGCAAGAACACAATACACATACCTCCTACAGTAGCTTCAAGTCGAAATCCAAGTTATATTTAGCTTATAATAGCCCTCAATGGCAATACAACACCATAGAAGTGACTTAAGCTAATCCAAGTATTATCTTGTAGTTTATCATCCTAGCAACTACCCAAACCGAAGGGCCGCGAGAGGCACCCGGTGCCTTACTCAACCGAGTATCGATGTAACATATCTTTCTTATCATACTATCATGATTAAATGAGCCAGAAAACCCGTCATGAGACAACAAGAATAAAACATAAGGGAAAACTCAACATATGACGATCCAACATGATATACAAACTTATACATGTGACATATGGGTCTATAAGGCCGACATGATCATTTGTAAACTCAAAACATAGGCCGAAAATGCCAAACAAGTATCTATACACCTGGCATTTGTCTATAAGCCTCTAAGAGTACATAAAATCATAAAGGTCGGGACAGGTCCCCGCCATACCAACCAATACATATCCAAATCATACTGACCAAATAGGCAACTCCGGAGTAAGTGGAGTGCACCAACACCTCCACTGAGCTGATAGCCTACTAGGAAGACTGTCAACCTATCAATCGGGACCTGCGGGCATGAAACGCAGCATCCCTAGGCAAAAGGGACGTCAATACAAATAAAGTACCAAGTATATAAGGCAAAAAAACATAAACAAGAACATCAATGTAAAGAGAGGTAGAGGAGATACAACCTGTAACATCTGAGCGCCTTTAGGGGTTACTGACATGAAATGCATAATACATATATATACATAAATTTTTAAACATATACGCCTCTGTGAACATCATCATCATCATATCGTACCCGGCCTCAAAGAGGACTCGGTAAAAATGTACCCGGCCATCATAATGCTCTGTAGAATCGTACCCGGCCACATGGAGCTCGGTAAACCCAATTGATCGCCGGTTGCATAATATGTGTTGTACCTGGCTGACTATAGCGCGGCTCAGTAGAGTAAAATAGATACTATATATAATGCATGCTAGACTCATGGAATCACGTTCTAAACCTTTTAGAGTGACTTAAGAACATTATGGACATCCATACCCTCAATATGAACCTTAGTAGGATTCAAGGATCATACACACTTGCTTAGAATAATTTTATAAGGAAAGAGCAACATGGACAACCTTAGTTGCTAGAGTAGATCTGTTATGAAGTAGCATATTTATTTCACTTTAGATCCTGCCAAAAGAAAGAAGGAAGTGCCTTAACATCCCTAGTCCTTAATCCCTTTCAAGAAACTCTTCAAATAAGTCAACTCAATCTGTAACAAGAGCCTCCTCCAATACCTTAAACAGTAGCAACAACTTGAAATTCAGCACAAAACAACCCACAACTATCCTCAATGACAACACAACCTCAAAGAGGTGTGATTCTTCGCTTTTGATGTTGAAATATGGTGTAATCCATTTGCAAGACTTGAAATAACTAGCGCCACGGGATTTCCGATAATTGATTTGTGTAGTTTGCTCTTTGTTTGGGTCTTGGATCATGAAAGAACCTTGAGAGAGTGTTTCTTGGGTTCTAAGGTCTGCATATACTGAAAATAACAACTTAAAATGGGGCTGAGGCATCTTATACATATCCATATGTCTTAAACCACCTATGTGGGCCCCATTGAGAGCTGCTTGGCGCAGTCTCGTAAAAACGTGAATATCTCTTTAGTCCAATGTTGTATCAACAAACAGTTTAGTGCGTTAGAAACTAGACTCGTAGATCTTGTTGATATGTAGATCATACCTTGATTCCAAGTATATTGGGAGAAAAGTTCAGCTATATTTGACCTAAATTTCAGCATATTACGAATGCAACTTGTGATGACCTTTGCCAACTTTTGTTCCACAACTCGCTTGACTTAGAAACATAACATACGACTATCATACGACTAAAGTAACTCATAAATTAACCTCTTTATCATGTTAATCACCTAGTATCACCCAAAAAGTATATGTTATAACATTCCAAACTTGTCGACTTTTAACGACACTTATTTTCTTCAGTTTGTTTAGCGTCTAAGCTTTCCAAACCTTTTGGTACTTGTTATTCATAATATTAAAGATTTGTAACCTCCAAGATAAAATGATGAAATTACATTATGTTCTTTCAAAAATGATCTCATTTTCGAGCTACATCAATTAGCTTACGACATATTCTCACGTACGAAAACATGAGATGTAACACTTGTCCTTTACTTTTTAGTGTTTATTGTGATATATTAGGAAAATATAAAATGTTATTAAGTTTTGTGAAAATTTCCCAATAAGTTTTTTTCTTAACTTCTAAATATTTATCATTTTTTTTAATTTAGAACTTAAAGGACAACAACAACAATAACAATCCAGTAAAATCCCACAAGCAGGGTCTGGGAAAGGTAGTATGTATACAGACCTTACCCCTACCCCGAAGGAATAGAGAGACTATTTTTGGAAGACCCTAGGCTCAAGAAAATAAGAAAAACAAAAAGAGAATATTAGTTTCACCATAGAGATCATAGGAAAAATAGGAACATAAAATGCAAAAGAAAATATGCAAAACAAAAATTATGGCTAGTAAATAGGTCCTGCACCGAAAATAAAAAATAGTAAGACATGACAATGCCCCTAGCTATTTCAGATAGAAACCCTACCAGACTACGCTTACAACAGTACAAGGTAATGTAAGACTCAACTACCTCCTATCCTACAACCGTAATACTCAACCTCCACAACTTCCTATTAAGTATCATGTCCTAGGAAATCTGAAGCCTCGCCATATCCTGCTTGATCACTTCTCCCCAATACTTCTTAAACCGCCTTCTACCTCTTCTCGTACCCTCCACAACCAGTCGCTCACACCTCCTTACTGGAGCATCTGGGCTTCTCCTCTGTACATGTCCGAACCCTCTGAGCCTCCCTTCCCGCATCTTGTCATCAATGGGAGCCACATGCACCTTCTCCCGAATATCATCATTTCTAATTTTGTCCTTTCTAGTGTGCCCACATATCTATCTTAATATCCTCATTTCTGCTACTTTCATCTTTTGGATATGTGAGTTCTTAACAAGCCAACACTCAGCCCCATATATCATGGCCGGTCTAACCACCGCTTTATAGAACTTACCTTTGAGTATCGTTGGCACTATCTTGTCACACAAAACTCTGGATGCTAACCTCCACTTCATCCATCCTACCCCAATACGGTGTGCGGCATCCTCATCGATCTCCCCTTACCCGTGGATAACCGACCCAAGGTACTTGAAGCTGCCTCTACTTGGGATAACATGTGATTCAAGCCTCACATCCATGCCCACTTCCCCCGGCTCACTGTTGAACTTACACTCCAGGTATTCCCTCTTTGTTCTGCTCAGCTTGAAACCTTTAGACTCAAGAGTCTGTCTCCAAGCTTCTAGTCTCTCGTTAACATCGACTCGTGACTCATCAATCAGAAGTATGTTATCGGCAAATAGCATGCACCATGGCACCTCCCCTTGAATATGGTTTGTTAATACATCCATAACCGGGGCGAATAAGAACGGACTGAGCGTAGAGCCTTGGTGTAACTCCATTTCAATCGAAAAATACTCAGAGTCGCCTCTTACTATCCTAACCCAAGTCTTATCCCCATCATACATGTCCCTAATTGCCATAATATAGGGAACCGACACACCTTTTGTCTCCAAGCATCTTCAGAGAACTTCTATAGGAACCTTGTCATACGCTTTCTCTAGGTCAATAAACACCATGTGCAGATCCATCTTTCTCTCTCTGTACAGTTCCACCAACCTCCTAACAAGGTGTATAGCTTATGTGGTAGAACGATCTGGCATGAACCCGAGCTGATTGTCAGATACAGACCTGTCATCTTCACCCTCACTTCAACGACGCTTTCCTATACTTTTATGGTATGACTCAGTAATTTGATACCCCTATAATTGTTACAACTTTGGATATCACCTTTGTTCTTATACAATGGAACCATGGTGCTCCATCTCCACTCATCTGGCATCCTCTTCGAAATAACATTAAACAACCGAGTCAATCACTCCAAACCTGCTCTCCCTACACACTTCCAAAATTCCACCGGAATCTCGTCTGGCCTGGTTGCTCTGCCCCTACTCATCTTATGCATAGCCCCCACAACCTCCTCAACCATGATACGCCTACAGTGCCCAAGGTCATGGTAACTCTCAAAATGCTCCAATTTGCCTAGCACAATATCCCGATCTCCTTTTTCATTCAGAAGTTTATGGAAGTAAGTCTGCCATCTCCTCTTAATCTGGGAATCTTCCATCAGTATCCTGCCATATTCGTCCTTGATGCATCTCACTTGGTCCAAATTCCGAGCCTTCCTCTCTCT
The DNA here is from genome assembly GCA_026770625.1 of Nicotiana glauca. Classification (NCBI taxonomy): domain Eukaryota; kingdom Viridiplantae; phylum Streptophyta; class Magnoliopsida; order Solanales; family Solanaceae; genus Nicotiana; species Nicotiana glauca. The sequence goes on from MU731079.1 coordinate 11,451, forward strand.
CAACTTGGCCAGCTGGAATAACTTCTTCTCCCCGCCATTTTCCCCCAGTTCCTCGTACATACAACCATAAGCGCAGTCTTAGCCTCCGTGACTGACAGTTTAGCTTCCTTCTTAGCTATCTTATATCTCTTCATGTACGCTTGCCTCTCCTCCTCACCTATGCTCCCCACTAACTTCATGTATGTTGCCTTCTTTACTTCCACTTTACCTTGGACCACTTCATTCCACCACCAGTCTCCTTTATGCCCACCAGAGATACCGGTCGAGATAAAAAAATAGGGGCCTACAGCCCATATAAAGTTGGCGTGGGCTGACCATTATAAGGCCCATCAAAATAATGGACTAACCTAGCTCAACCCTTCAATTGCTAAAACTCACGTGAGCTGGGCTGGGCTAGCCCAGCCCGTCCATATTGACATCTCTACTCTTCAACAGCTAAAGTACATGTGAAGTTATTCAAGAACTACAAACGAAATAATAAGTTCACTACAACTCACTAATAGGTGAAATTTTTGCTGCATTTGAGGCTATGAAGTCAAGGTGACATGTTCTTATTCGAGGCAGTGTTAGAATTTAAAATTTATGGATTTAGAATTCTAAATTTCTTAAGTTACTGAATTTTAAATTAATAATTTATAATACTCAATGAATTTCTTAAAATAAATGCATAATTTAGACAACCGCTATTGAGTTCGACTGTAACCCATAGGTTTTACTCTCCCTCCGCCTTTCACTACGACTAATTTCTTTAACATGTATATCTTAAAATAAAGTATGAAATTGAAAGGTTATCCGCTAGTGGAAAAAAAGATTGTAATATTGTTGGACAATTTAGTCTAAAATAAATAGAAAAATGTCTTGAATATGACTTTTTGTTATAGAAAAGGGTCGCAAACTATCTATTTAATATTACTATATATAGTAGTATGAACACAAATCTATAGAGAAAATCAATGTCTTACACCGTTGGCAAAAAAAAAAAAGCCTACAAAAGTCTAAAAACTAATTAACCAACGACTAAAACATGCTGAATTATCTTCCAACCGAAAGTCTAAAAGAAGATAATTACGTCAACACTGCAATTTATCCAATGATAAACCCTTTATACTAGATTTTATTTTAGTTAAATAAGTTAAAAGCACAAAAATAGAAAAAAAGTCCAAAATACTAGTCTAACCTGTCTGCCTTGTTCTTAAGAAAATTTGGTGATCCAATCTGTTTAACTAGAAAAGGACGTCAACTTATTTTAACAGTAGTCGATATTAGGTAGAGTTGATTGTCAATAGTTTGACATAAATTGTCATCTTCCATTTTAAATAAATTGCAGCTTATATTTTGGTACTATTAAGGGTTCGTTTGGTATGAGGTATAAGGAGGTATAAGTAGGTATAAGGGTGATATAAAAATTTAATACCATACCTTATAAAAGGTGGGGTAATTAGTACCGCTATAACTTATACCTTCTTCTTATAAATTATGCAATTGTCATTCTTAACACAACATACCAAACAATGAATAAGCAACAATCCCAGAATAACTAATCCTAGCATAACTTATCCCAATATAACTTATACCGGCATAACTTACACCGGTATAAATAATATTCCAACCAAACGACCCCTTAGGTTATTGTTTGCCTAAATTTCACGGGGCGATCAAATTCGTGCCTTAATTAGTGCCCAAATTACAGATAACTTTACACTTTTTTCTCCTCCATATTCTCCTTCTTCACTGTGAAAATAAAAGTAATAATGAATTTATATGGTGTTTGTGAGCATATTTTTCGATGGTTTATGTTTTAAAGTAGTGAGTTGCTATGACGCATTATTTGTTACTACTGCTTAAGATTTCTTCTTTTTCTTAATTGCAAAAGGGGTTTGTTAGTTTTATTGTTATGTTGACAAATTGATGATTGAAGTTTGTTCTTGATGATATTTGGAGGTTATGTTTGAGCTCATTAGGAGTAGATTTAGGTGTTAAAGTGACGTATAGAATTGTTGAAATTCGAAAAATAAGTTTCTATTTCAGGGCAATTTGTACTTCAGACCTATTTGACCTCAAATGCGTGAAAACTTTGGTTTCACTTCAAACCTATTTGGCCTTAAGTGCATCTGAAGTGCAATTTTTTCACTTCAAACCTATTTCAGCCTTAAGTACCTACAAATATTGGTTACACTTCAAACCTATTTGGCCTTAACTGCATGAAAATATTGGTTTCACTTCTGGCCTTAAGTGCATTTGAAGTATAATTTTTTCACTTCAGACATATTTGGGGGCGATTTGCAGTCGTACCCTATATTTTGCCACCTTTTAACCCATACCCTATTTTTAAAAATTATTGATTTCGTAACCAACAACAACAACAACAACAACAACCCAGTAAAATCCCACGAGTGGGGATATTGATTTTGTAACCAACTAACAAAAAATTCGTAATAATATGACCATTATACCCCTTTCAAAACATATAGAAGATGCATCAAGCATACCCAGATTCAAATTCCAGATCTCCTCCGTATCTCCTCCATCGCTCCATCTCTCCTCAGATCGCCTCTCGCAAACCAGATTTGAACCAGACTCAAATTCAAAATTTAAAATTACAAAATACATTATAAGTATTCAAATTCAAAATAATTTTTGAATTATGTTTTCTGATTGATTAATTGAAGTTGTTTGACAAACTTCACTGATATACTGAATTTGCATTCTAAATCTGTTTGACGTTGAATTCTAACATTCTAATCCGATAAATATGCTGAAGTTTTTCACTGCATAATATGCTGAAATTTTTGGTTTATTTGCTAAACAAACTGAAGTTATTTAGTTTATATTTAAAAAATTCAGCAAAGCGAGCTGAAAAATAACACAATATTATATTAAAATATTATATGAGTGTTATCATTGTTTATTTGTTAAACAAGCTGAAGTTATTTAGTTTATATTTAAAAAATTCAACAAAACGAGCTGAAGTTTTTCTCCTACACTGGGTAAAAAATAAAACATAAATTAAAATTTAATATTGCACAAAAACTTAAGCATTAGGTGCTGAATTTTTTTAGTTAATCTTTAAAAACTTCAGCAATACGAGCTAAAGTTTTCCTCCTATACTGGATAAAAAAATAAAACATAAATTAAAATTATATATTGCACAAAAAACTTCAGCATATGTGTTGAAGTTCTTCAGTTAATATTTAAAAACTTCAGCAGGAAGAGCTGAGGTTTTCCTCCTACACTTGATAAAAAATAAAATATAAATTAAAATTATTACATATTGCACAAAAATCTTCAGCATAGGTGCTGAAGTTTTTCAGTTAATATTTAAAAACTTCAGCAAGAAGAGTTGAAGTTTTTCTCCTACACTGGGTAAAAAAAAAAACATAAATTAAAATTATATATTGCACAAAAACCTTCAGCAGAAAGAGCTGAAGTTTTCCTCCCACACTTGTTAAAAAATAAAACATAAATTAAAATTTTATATTGCACAAAAACTTCAGTACAGGTGCTGAAGTTTTTTAGTTAATGTCTAAAAACTTCAGCAAATGGAGTTGAAGTTTTCCTCCTGCACTATGTATTTTATTATAATTTTTTTGGAGAAACTTCATACCAAAAAATACTTATATTTTCAGGAATATGTAAAATATTTTTCATATAATTTTTTGTATGCTGAAGTTTTTTTAGTTCATCTGCTAAAAATGCTTATATTTTATCGTGCAATACGTAATTTTTGAATAAATTTTTGTTAATTGCTATGTTATTTTCTAAGTTTAAAAAGAACTTTTAGTTCATGCTTGAAAACTCAGCAAAGAGAGCTCAAGTTTTCATCAAGCATTGTGTATTTTATTATGATTTTTTGGAAAAACTTCATACCAAAAAATACTTAATTTTTGGAATAGTTTTTGTTAATTCCTACTGAAGCTATTTAGTTCATTTTCTCTGTTATTTTTCGAGTTTGAATAGAATTAATATTTTAAAAAAGCGCACAAAAAACTTAAAACGAAAACTGAATATTTCAGTAAACATTAAAAAATATAAATTAAATTACATAAATAACAAATAACATTATATTCCTTTAAGTAAAAGGATTATAGAAAAAAATAAAAACCAATCGTCCATGCTATCACCATCATCATCGTCGTCACTATCAGATGAACGAGCATCTTCATCAACAAGATTATCAAATCTTGCAAACATCACAAGCGTATCAAGCTTGTTGTTGATTTCTTCCAGCTCCATGTCGTACTTTTCTATGAACTCATCAAGTTTCAACTCAAATGCCTCAGTGATGTCTTGCTTGATTTCGTCCACTATTTGCCTGATAACAACATTCATTTTTCTCTTTTTGGTATTTTATGTCTGCTAAAATATATGTGTTTGAGTGAATAAACTCACAAGGTATAGCGTGCTTATATAGGCGAAAAAAACTTCTGCATGTTATATGAAAAGACAAAGAGGAATTTTAAACGTTGTCTAATGAAAAGCGTGCATGAATGTGATAGGAAAGTAATTATTACACTAACACATACCCCCAACGCAATATAATTACTACTTTAATTGTGTTTGTTATGTTTACTCCTTTAACCTATGCAATTAATGCTGAAACATGCTCAAGTTTGTTGAATTCATTTGCTAAAATTTTAGCCCAATGTGCTGAAGTTATTTAGTTTATTTCTAAAGCTTCAGCACTTAATGAGCTGAAGTTTTTTTTCTTGGATTCATGAATCCCTATCATACAGCTTTTTCAAAAAAACTTCAGCTGATATGCTGAAGTTATTTAGTTTATTTCTAAAAACTTCAGCACTTTATAAGCTGAAGTTTTCTGTGCAGGATTCATTAATTATGTCATACATCTTTTTCAAAAACTTTAGCAGAAGATGCTTAAGTGATTTAATTCATTTGTAAACCTTTCAGCACAAACATCCTAAAAATTTTTCTGTCACTTTTCTAAGACTTACCACTAAACATGAATCTGCAGGATGAGTTCGATTTGCGTTGTTATAACTTTCAATGGGAGGTGGACTCCTGATTTCAAATACTTGGATCATGATGCAAAACTTGTTCTACTTAATAAGCACATATCATTCAATACTTTCCTGAAAAAAATTAGTGAAGTTGCAAATATTGATTCAACCATATATTTACTAAAAATATAGTTTGATATCAAACTAAATACACGCAAAGGAATGCTTGTAACTTCAGATGATGAACTCACTACTTGTATACATTTACTTACAACTGATTCAGCCTACAAGAATTGCCATTTTGTCATCAAAAAAATAAAACCTTTCGAATCTGCAGCATTCAAACAATTTCTTGCATATGCAATAGATTCAGAACCTTTTGTTGATTATCAACATGAAGTAGGACAACCAATAATAGAAGTAGACAAAGCAACAACCTTCTAACATTACAACTGCTTCAGAATATATAATGTTGCAACAATTACCCGCTCCTCCAATAAATTCATACCAGTTTGTCAATGACCAAGAAGAAGAAGGACAGCTAATAATGCAAATTAACAACCAACACACAATCCAACAAAGTTTTTTGTTACCTTCTTCAATGATAAGTAACAACGAAGATAAAGTAAACATGAAGCTTATACCGATAACATCAGATAAAATTGAAGAAATTGCTGAAACTTCTAGTGCTTCTTAGAAATCAAGAAAAAGAGTGAGGAGAAAGCTGAAAGAATCTCCACCATGTAAAATACTTAGGCATGATGCGTTGCCTGAGGAAGTAAGAGTCCGATCAATTTTTGAGAACAAACAAAACATGATTAAATTTTTCTGCAGCTTGGAGATAAACCAGAAAGTTGAATTTACAGCTGTTAGATCATGTTCAAAGAGATACGAGCTGAAATGCATCGTGGACAAATGTGTTTGGAATGTACATGCTACCAGAATAAAAAATTTCACACTATTCAGGGTGATAAAATATCATAACAACCATGAATGCTCGGTTGACACAAGAAAATCAAATCAGAAGCATGCTACATCAAATTTTATAACTGAACAAATTATAGAACATGTTCGAGACAAGAAAATAGAGGTTACACCGGCCTTTGTAGAAAATGAAATAAAAAAAAAATTTGAGATTGATATTGGTTATCACAAGGCATGGCACGCTATTCAAAAAGATGTTGCTTGCATAAGGGGAACACCTGAAGAGAATTACCAGATTCTTCCATCTTACCTGCACATGATAGTGCAAAAAAAATCCAGGAATGTACACAAGTATAAAAAGAGATGGGCAGAATAGGTAAGCAAAACAATACTAACCATCAGCCTGAAGTTTCAAATGTTCCTATTTGAAAAACTTCACACCTTATGATTTATTTTTTTGTGTTTCACTGTACTGATTTGCTTACATGTTCTTTGCTCCTACGGCAACAGTAGCTGGTTGGTCCAATTGTAGACCCGTTATTGCAGTAGATGCAATGTTTTTAAAGTCAAAATATCGTGATGTTCTATTTGTTGTTGTATCAAATGATGCAAATAATCAAATCTTTCCTCCATGTTTAGGTGTAGCAGATTCAGAAAACAACGAGGCATACATTTGGTTCTTCGGAGAAATGAGAAAATTAATTCAAGTCTGTCGTGAACTGGTTTTCTTGTCAGATAAAAACCAATCGATCACAAATGGTATTAGAAATTTTTTTACTGAAGCTCACCATGGTATCTGTCTCTGTCACTTTGAGAAAAAGTTAAAGCAAAGACATGAAAAAGCCAATGTAACGACCCAACCAGTCATTTTGAGTACTAATACTCCATTCAGTAGTCAGAGGCCATGAACAACTTCATTTCAGGTATTACGACTTGTACGCGTGGTCGGAATTTAGTTTCGGGAAGTTCGGAGTTGATTTGGGAAGAGAATTCCCATTTCGTAAGCTTAAAGTTGAAAGAATGAACTAGGATTGGAATTTTGAGTAAATGACCTCAGAATCAGGATCTGAAGGTTCCAGCAGGTTCGTATGATAATTTCGGACTTGGGCGTATGCCCGGACTGGGTTTTGGATAACCCGGGAGCGTTTTGGCGCCTGTTGTGGAAGTTATGCATTTTAGAAGAAATTTCATAAGTTTGGTTTGAACTGCATTTCGGTGTTAGCAATGTACGTTTGGAATTCTGAGACTAAGAGTAGCTCCGTATGGTGATTCTGGAGTTAGGAGCGTGATCGGAAGTAAATTCGGAGGTCCGCAGACCATTTTGAAGCCATTTGGCTAAAGATAGAAATTTGAAGGTTTTTGGGAAGTTTGACCGGAGGTTGACTTTTTGACATCGGGGTCGGAATCGAATTTCGAAAGTTGGAGTAGGTCCGTAATGCCAAATATGACTTGTGTGCAAAATTTGAGATTAATCGGACGTGATTTGATAGGTTTCGACATCGAATGTAGAAGTTTGAAGTTTTAAAGTTCATTAAGCTTGAATTGGAGTGCGATTCATGATTTCGACGTTGTTTGATGTGATTTGAGGCCTCGAGCGAGTTCGTATCATATTTTGGGACATGTTGGTATAATTGGTTAAGGTCCCTAGGGCCTCGAGTGGATTTCGGAAGGTTAACAGAATAGATTCGAACAAAGAAAAGCTGCTGAAATTGCAGCAGATGTTCAACAGAAAAAAAAAAAAAACTGAGGCGAGGAGGCAATTTTGGAAGCTCATATCTTACAATACGTAAAGAATCAGAAAATTTTCAAAACAAGAAAGTTGTAGCTCTTGAATTCTAGTTTCCACAAAGCTAAACCATTCATCATTTAGATATTCTTAAAGAAAGTTATGATAGATTGAATTAAGGCTGGTAAAGCTGTTTTTGCGATTTCCCCAGAAATTCTGATGCGAGGAGCCTAATTTGGAAGCTTATATCTCGAAATCTATAAGGAAACTGAAAATGTACAAAACATAAAAGCTGTAGTTCTTACATTCTAGTTTTCAGAGCTGTAAACCGTTCATCATTTGGATATTTGTATGGAAAGTTATGATCAATCGAATAAGGGCTGGTAAAGCTGTTTCTCGTAGACTTTTAGTGACGACTTTTAGTGACGAAAATGGCCTTTAGTGACGGATGGGCAGAAGCATTTAATCACAAGGATCAGTCACTTTGC
>MU731079.1:29216-45073 GCA_026770625.1 Nicotiana glauca
ATTATTATTTAAATTTGAATTCTAGTAGTGAACTTTTATTTATAGAAATGGAAGGAAAAACCTTAGATTTTTAAAAGTATTAAAAGAGGAATTAATTGATGAGTTAGTTGGCTGGCCTGACAGAGGTGTCCGACGCCACCACGACCCTTAGTGGATTTTGGGTCGTGACAGCCAAGGTAATAAATCTATTTCAAAGTGCTGCAAGGTCATACAAACGTGAAGATTTTAATCAGTTAATATGCCAACTCAAAAGTGTTGACAAGAAAATATACAATTACATAATGGAATAAACTCTAGAGAGATGGGCTCGATCATGGTTCCCACGACGACATTATGATATGCTAACAACAAACGTGGTAGAATCAGTGAATTTGGCTTTACTAAAAGGGAGAGAAATGCCTATTTTAAGAATGTTAGTTATCATCCAAGAAAAGTTGGGAAAGTGATTTTACGAACGGAGAAAAAAGGAAAATGAAACTTTTCACAGAGTATCAATATGGGCAGAAGAAGAGATGACTAAGAAGATGGACTTGGCTTGCAAAATGTTTGTGAGTATATTTATTAACTTCAACTTTTTATATTTGTTGTAGTGATTTACTGCTTACATTGAAAAAACTTCATACTTTTTTTTTGAATCAATAATACACTAATATAGTTATCTTAATTTTTTTATTCCTTGTTAGGTATTCAACCTTGAATCAATGTTGTTTAGAATAAATAGTGAAGGAATCGAATTCATTGTGGACTTAAAGAAGAGAACTTGCGACTTCTTGGAATTCCAACTTGATGAATTGCCCTGTCCACATGCAATTGCTACTATTAATAAGAGATATTTGTAGAAATATGATTACTGCTCAAAGTGGTATTGAAAGGAAATATGGTTGAAAACATATGAAGGACATGTGAATGCCGTGTGAGATCAAAAATCATGGGATATACCACAAAATTTACAATCTAAGATCGCAAAACCTCCTGATGTAGAGATTTTACAAGGAAGAAGACAAAAGAAGATGCATATCCCTGCGACTTAATCAGTACCATTGAGGTCTACCAAATGCATTCGATGTAAACAAGCTAGGCATAACAGAAAAAATTGCTGTATTCTCCAGCACCTCATCCATATTCCAAGAAACACACTGAAAAATACTCCAACTGTCACGACCCAAAATCCACTAAGGGTCGTGGTGGGCCGGACACCGATGTCAGGCAATCCAACTAGAATACTTAATTAAATCCTCGTTACAACAATTTTTGGAAACATTTATTTATACAATTTAAACAAGACTCAGTATATTCCTCCGAATTAAATAATGAAATATTTAAACAACTTTTAAGATTGCCGAATAAATCCAATTACATCCCCAAAACCCGGTGTCACAAGTGCATGAGCAACTATCGATAAGGAAAATAAAATACAACCTCGGTCCGAAATACAGTGGACAGGGAACAAATAATAAAAATGCTGAAGGGAACTATATTAGCTGCGGGTCGTCTCGAACAATGCAGCTCACCTAGTCCCACAGTCATCCATGCTGCTACGCCCAGTAAGCTGCTAGAGGTAAATATGTCTGTGCAATAAAAATGCACAGAAGTGTAGTATGAGTACGTAATCAACGTGTGCTCAGTGAGTATCCCAACTAATCTCGAAGGGGGTAGAGACGAGATGGCCAACTCTGACACTCACTAGAGGTCAATTAACAATATTCTAGAAATGCGAGGAAAATCATGGATTTATAAAGTAGTTCAAATTCGCGAAGCCAGAAGACAGGTAAACACCTTCAACAATTAAGCAAGGGCTTCTAAGGTTTATTCTTTATTATCTCATCAATTTATATCAAGCCACGAAGGGCCGAATCCACATTTACAATTCTCAAGAGACAAATAACATGCGCAAATCACACCAAGGCGATGAACTGATCCAAGAGAAATGTAAAATGTGCACTGCCGAGGGTAGAACGGCACAAACCATAGATGCATCTATTACCCCGCTCACGAATCATCCATGTGACGCGGTCAACATAAAATAAACAATCACCCTGCTCGCGAATCATCCATGCGACGTAGGTACACATAAAATACACAATCACCCTGCTTGCGAATCATCCGTGCGATGCAGGTACACATAATATACATGCTCAAATAGCCAATTAGAATTTTATCGGGGAATAATTATACAAATAAAACCAATTCTCTGTTTAACAATTCAGGAAATGATGTTAATCTCTTTTTAAATTCGTTTACTAATAAAAGGTGATTTAAGCAATTCAAGCCATCAATGAGTTCAAAATTAATTCAAATATAACATGCTTTTGGGTCCTAGACCACCCGGACAATAGCATAATAGTAGCTACGCACGGACTCTCGTCACCTCGTGCGTACGTAGCCCCAACAAATAGGAGCACATAACCAATTTAACTCACCTATGGGGTAAACTCCCCCTTATAAGATTAGAAATGAGACTCACCTCGCTCCGAAGATCCACAACCAGCATTCTACATTCTTCCGAAGACTTGCACCAATGCACAATGCTCCAAAACTAGCCAACGATCATATAAATCCATTAATATATACTCAATTATACTCTACAACCCAATTTATAACAATTCCTAACTCCCAACGAAAAGTTGACAAAAATACCCTCGGGCCCACGTGCCCGGAATCCGAAATTTCTCGAAGATAAAGTTTACCTATGAACTCACGAACTCAAATATATGATTTTCTCTTAATTCCATACTCAAAATCATGGTCAAAATCCAAGAACACTAATTTCTTAGGTCTTCCTCTAACCCTCAACTTTCTACCCATTTTCATACTAAAATCCATACATAATTAATGTACTTAACTCATAATAGGTAGAATAACTTACCTTAACATTGTTGATGAAGATCCTCTCTTGAATCCTCCCAAAAATCGCCAAAGCCATGAAAAATGAGAGAAATGAACTCCTAATCACGATTTTAAAACATTCCTACTACCCAGCATTTTCGCTTCAGCGGAACCCTATCCGCTTCCGCGGTCCCGCTTCTGCGGACCGCTTGCCGCTTCTGCGGCTGCCTTTCGCTTATGCGATCATCCTACCGCTTCTGCGATTCTGCATCAGCGGATCAAGGGCCGCTTCTGCGGTCCTGGCTGCCCTCACCCTCGTCTGCTTCTGCGGCTTCTTCTTCGCTTCTGTGTTCCCATATCCGCAGAAGCGGAAATACCAGATACCAGCTGCTTTAGTTTTTCTTAAAATCCAGATTTGATCCGTTAACCACCCGGAATCCACCTGAGCCCCCGGGACCCAACCAATCCCAAAACATTTTACGGACCTGCTCGAGGCCTCAAATCACATCAAGCAATGCTAAAATCATCTATCGACCTCCAATCCAAGCTTTATGAACTTTGAACTTTCAAACTTCTATTTCCGATGTTTAAACCTATCAAATCACGTCCGATTGACTTCAAATTTTGCACACAAGTCACATTTGACATTGCGGACCTATTCCAAATTCCGGAATTGGATTCCAACCCCGATTTCAAAAAGTCAACCTCTGGTCAAACTTCTCAAAAACCTTCAAATTTCTATCTTTAGCCAAATGGCTTCAAAATGATCTACAGACCTCCGAATTCACTTCCGATCGCGCTCCCAACTCCAGAATCACCATACGGAGCTACTCCCAGTCTCGAAATCCCAAAAGGACATCGATAAATCTGAAATGCACTCCAAGCCAACTTAAGAAATTTCTTCCAAAATGCTAACTTCCACAATGGGCGCCAAAACGTTCCCGGGTTATCCAAAACCCAATCCGGGCATACGCAAGTCCGAAATCATCATATGAACCTGCTGGAACCTTCAGATCCTGATTCCAAAGTTGTTTACTCAGAATTCCAATCCTAGTTCATTCTTTCAACTTTAAGCTTTTCAAACGAGAATTTTCATTTAAATTTAACTCCGATCTTCTTGAATTTAAATTCCGACCATGCGAACAAGTCACAATACCTGAAATGAAGCTGCTCATGGCCTCAGACTGCTGAACGACGCGCTAGGGCTCAAAATGACCGATCGGGTCGTTACATTCTCTCCCACTTAAATATATGTTCGTCCTCGAACATGCTGAGAACTACACCGGAGTAGTCTGAAATCACTGTTTAGCACCTCATGCACCTTCCCGTGCTATCACACCTCAATTGAGCACATTAGCTCGATAAGTTCTTAAGATACTTCTTTTTATTCAAGCAATTAAGCCTTAGAGCCCAATTCCAACATCCGAAACTCTATGCCAGGCCTGTTTCCAACATACGATCACCTTATCAATCACTATACACTGTACTCAAACATGACTGCATAACTCTGCTGAATTCACACTTCGCATCAATTAATCCACAGGACCACAATAATATTTTCTGATCAGCTTAGCCGAAAATTCAACGAATCAGATGCTCCCATTGCACCTCATGACACGCAAGTCTTACTCTAACTCTTACAATACTGCCACGACGGATGAGATGCCGAAATTTCTAATCAACTGCCGAGTCAACCAACCATCGAGTCTATACTTCTGACAAGAAACATTACCACATTCTAAACCAAATAATGATCTTCGCTTCTTAATATACTTCATATTATCAGATTGCATTGATCCTAAATCCCACAATCTCATCTTACCCAGTACGAACTGCTCAAACAATAAGCCACTCCGAATGCGACCACAAGTCTCATATGACGCCACAATGTGCCACTAGGCCACCAATCCGAACACAACAAAAACAGGAAATCGAACTCTGGAAGGAATTACCTAACTCCCGCACTACTACGGGCTTTCTTTAGAAAATAGGAAGTAGGACATACAAAATTAGCATATAGAAAACTACACTCATCATCACACTGTTGCGGCGTGCAACCCGATCCACACAGCATAACTATGGCGGCGTGCCACCCGATCCTCATAATATAATCATGGCGACATGCCAACCGATCCAAGTAACATACCTATGGCGGCGTGCCACCCGATCCACACATAGAACTTATATTAAGAGATACATCTGGCCAAGCTGCCCATTACAACAAGATATCGAATTTCGATCTTAAGCACGCTAAGTGCATAATACCATCCCTAAGGAAACACATAGCGCCATAGGCTACAAAATTCAAGCACAACTGAGGTGCGATACAAGATCTGAATCTCAAGAGCCATCCTGCTCACATAACATCATCGCAACGCGGAACCTCAACATATAAGAATTTACTAAGCCGCCTCACAACTCATACGGCGCAATACATCATTACCTGGATTAGCTGATGACAAAATAACACTTCGATTGTTCCTCCATAGGGAACACTCGCTGAAGTGAACACCACTGGCCTGATATAAAGCCCTGTTCACAAATAAATCAATCCATCGATCTCAAGCCGATTTCTGACTACACCAACTTGGCCAATGACCTTTCAAAGGTCCATAGTGACTCTCTTTTGCCTCATATCACGTAAGAATAACCATCATACTCGGAGCAACCTCCTCAATTCATAACTCAATATACAAAGTGCTCTCCAAGCATAAATTCTCAAATTAATGCTATTACCACAATCCTTATACTTGGTTTAAATCCTTAGCCAATCAAGTGACTACATGTCACACTTGTACCATCTTCCCGTGGGACACGCTCCTACAATCTTCCGAAATAAATAACGGGTCCGCACATCTAAACCATCAGACGCACTAACACTAAAAAGCGATCCAGAATCCTTAACCAGGATGCAAAACCTCTTCCACAACACATCGATCTCAGGTGACGCTGAGGACAAAACCAATTTACTCTAATCGTTCACCCCTTTCCTTGCTCATCCGAGCCTGTGACTAGGGGTGTGCATTCGATTTATCGATTTAATTTTGACCCTTATCGATAATTACTTATCGATTATTGATTTGTACATATGCTTATCGTTATCGTTTCAATAAGGTTTTGATTTTTTCGATTTCGATTTATCAATTTTGGGGGCTTATCGATTCGGTTATCGATTACATCAATAAAAAAATATGTGGGATTCCATGGAAAGTATATCGCTATAAACGCGCCTAACTAATATGGACAAAAAGAAGCTAAAATAAGACGAACACCATTTATAACATAAAAATTGTTTCAACAAGCACATGGAACAAAACTAAAGTAAGGGGTCAAATGTATGCCACCAACACTCCAACGGTATAAAAAAACAAAATAAAATACATCATCATGGCTAATTCTATTTTCCATTAATTTGAAATTCATTCCCTTGATCTTTAAATATGATCATTCCTTAAATGTGATAGAGGAAATAATAGGGTAAGGGACTTAGGGTAAAAGAAAGGGTATAGATTAGGGAAAATGATATTGTATAGCCGCTTTCATAATAGTAGCGGAATAAATATATATTTTATATGTTATATGAATCTATACAAATAGGTAATTACTCATTTTACAAGTGTCTACATTTTAGGGGTGTGCATTCGATTTATCGATTCGATTTTGACCCTTATCGATAATTACTTATCGATTATCGATTTGTACATATGCTTATCGTTATCGTTTCAATAAGGTTTCGATTTTTTCGATTTCGATTTCGATAATAAATAATCGATTTGATTTCTCGATAAACCAATTCGAATGCACACCCTTACCTGTGACATCCTTGTCAACAACAAACTGCAACCTTGACCCTCACTTCTAATTTCCATACCTCTCACCGCACTCAACGCGCCAATATACGATAGAACTACAACCTTGTCATAACTCCAAAATCATTAATATTTTAACAATTCATCATATACGAATTTTTCACTTAACTCACTTCAGGAGATTCATAGAAACACACAGGTAAATTCCCATAACCGTAGAATATGCAAATCTGCAAGTAGTGGTCCAAGACACCATATCCCTTTCGGAATTCGCTTCCACTTAACAAGCCATAACAGAAGAAAGCTTCTGAATAACATTAATTACGGCGGCTGACAAGCCTCACGCATATCGCCACAAATCAAACGCATAACTCGATCACACTGAATGAACGGATCACAAACCCCAACATGCCAAATTCAACTATGGCTTATCAATCCCTTTCCCTCCAATTTATCCTTGATTGCTTTGGAAATAATACTAATTCTCTTCAACGCATGACATACTCCCTCTACACTCACCCCGAGTGACCTTGAATTGCGAGACAATGCTGTCTCAATCCCCACGAACTATTTCATAACATTCAAATGCTACACCACAAGCAAAACATCCCGGAACATTCTGTGCCTCTTCTCATAAACTGCTACAAAGCTTGATTCTTAATTGCACCTACAAGTTCGACATCATTAGACACCACACTTTACCTCTTGAATTCACTAGGACCGCTACTTAGAGACACCCGCTCTGAATAGGTCCCGAATATAATCAACTCCATGAATATTCTAGCACATTAATACCCTTTCGGCGAAACACCCGGCGAAAATTGCTTTCTCTGAAACTTGTATCCATACAAGGCATAAATCCTGAACCTTTTTCCAAGTCCGGACATGAGCCAATAAGGCCAATCATCGCATGCCTCCAACAATTCATTTGCTCGAATTACCACTTATGGTCTTTTCTCATAGCTGAAATAATCCATCAATATGCTAATAACCAGAAATCACACAAGTAGTTAATCATACAGCCAAATCACAAGCGGTGGGACTCTCCCACTTTGCTTGAAGCCATCATTTCACCATTCTTGAGTTCGCCCGACCTTTTTACCCTTTACTGACATAAACTCCTGTCATAAGTTATCAAAATTTCTCGGAATCTTCCTGTAAATCCCCATCTTTCATATTCTGAATCATTAACCACATTTGCACGACCGATCTCTTTGTTGAACAACCAATATAATTCTTTGCAGAAGCTTCGCCAACCACGCGACTGCTAATCTGCTCACGAGGAATGACCCACATAGGGGAATCACCTCCCGACATCTTCCCACGCCGCTGCACGGGGTACATTCACTATGACGCCAATAGCTCATCCTGAGTCTGAGCCCACCTTCTAGTTGCACAAGTCCATTCGCCCCTCGTGGACATCAATTAAATATGCGGCAACATCCTTCCAATTCAGGGTTATGCTGCACCGTCCTCTATTTAAAGTAGCTCCTTTCCACCATATCAATCTTCTGCCGCATAATAGCTCATACTTCACACCACACTCGCATGCTTCTATCACCAATCATTAAAATTCCCAATTCGATCCAAACTCTCCTTAGGCGCGTAGTCTTCCTGCTACCAAGCCCATATGCAACACCCGCTACTCTCCCACTTTGGCGGAACTCATCTCCTTAATCGGTCACTCGACCCTTCTCCTTATACTTCGCCTTCTAGAAATTTTAATCACCGCCTAGCACTTCCCATATGTCCTTCCTCATACTTTGATGCTCAATTATTGCCTTAAATAAAATCTATCTTCGTGGCACTTGAATCCACCATTGTTGCTAACTTTAAACCCTTCCAAAGGTCATCTTTATCAAGCCGTCAACATTATAAATTCTGATTCGATCTTAAACCACCGCATCATGCGATATCTGATAGTTGTACCTCCAATATTATTTCACAATATCCTGCCATAAAGGCGAATTGTAGCAGATTATAATACCAACAACATAGTACGTTCAATCAGGACCACGACACCCTCTCATAAAAGAAAGCTCAATCACGCTTGCAAATACCAAGCCTCATTACTTCCACCAGCCCACACCTAACCATTCTTAGTCCGAATGCCTTTTCCCCTACCGAGAATAAAATACTAAATCCCTTTGATTACACACTGAGTAAACCTCCCTTCAATTCATTCACTGCCCCGACATGTTGGCAAACACCCTACCATCACAACAACACTGCGGAATAATCGTTCATAAGCATTGTGGCAACCTGTGCCTAGCCTCAAGGCTCTTAGAAGTTCTGTTACTAAGCTGAAATAATAGAATACCCCTCCATAATGTGACTATAGTAGTCCAATCAACTATACCAGGAGAATCATCCTGCACCATATTTGTAGTGCTATTACAATCCTTCAATTTTTGATTTATAACAAGCACTCGCTTAAGATTGAATAGGAAGAAATCAAAGGCATAAGCCTCAAAGGAATCGAGCTACAAGAAAGGGAAATCAAGAAGGGAAGTACTCCTAACAGTCCTGCAGCCTCCCGAGGATAAGTACAGACGTCTCCGTACCGATCCATGAGACTCTACTAGACTTGCTCATGACTCGTGAGACCGACGGGAACCTAGTGCTCTGATACCATGTTGTCATGATCCAAAATCCACTAAGGGTCATGGTGGCGCCGAACACCGATGTCAGGAAAGCCAACTAGAATACTTAATTAAATCCTCGTTATAACAATTTTTGCAAACATTTCTTTTATACAATTTAAACAAGACTCAGTATATTCCTCCGAATTAAATAATGAAATATTTAAACAACTTTTAAGATTTCCGAATAAATCCAATTGCATCCCCAAAACCCGGTGTCACAAGTGCATGAGCAATTATCGATAAGGAAAATAAAATACAACCTCTTTCCAAAATACAGTGGATAGGGAACAAATAAAAAAAATGCTGAAGGGAACTATACTAGCTGCGGGTCATCTCGAACAATGCAGCTCACCTAGTCCCAGAGTCATCCATGCTGTTACGCCCAGTAAGCTGCTAGAGGTAAATATGCCTGTGCAATAAAAATGCGCAGAAGTGTAGTATGAGTACGTAATCAACGTGTACTCGGTGAGTATCCCGCCTAATGTCGAAGGGGTAGAGATGAGATGGCCAACTCTGACACTCACTAGAGGTTAATTAACAATATTCTAGAAATGCGAGGAAAATCATGGATTTATAAAGTAGTTCAAATTCGCAAAGCCAGAAGACAGGTAAACTCCTTCAACAATTAATCAAGGGCTTCCAAGGTTTATTCTTTATTATCTCATCAATTTATATCAAGCCCCGAAGGGCCAAATCCACATTTACAATTCTCAGGCGACAAATAACATGCACAAATCATACCGAGGAGACGGCCCGATCCAATAGAAATGTAAAATGTGCACTGCCGAGGTCGAACGGCATGAACCATAGATGCATCTATTACCCCGCTCGTGAATCATCCATGTGATGCGGTCAACATAAAATAAACAATCACCCTGTTCACGAATCATCGATGCGATTCAGGTACAAATAAAATACACAATCACCCTGCTCGCGAATCATCCATGCGACGCAGGTACACATAATATACATGCTCAAATAGCCAATTAGAATTTTATCGGGAATAATTATCCAAATAAAACTAATTCTCTGTTTAACAATTCAGGAAATGATGTTTAATCTCTTTTTAAATTCCTTTACTAATCAAAGGTGATTTAAGCAATTCAAGCCATCAATGGGTTCACAATTAATTAAAATATAACATACTTTTGGGTCCTAGACCACCCGGACAATAGCATAGTAGTAGCTACGCACGGACTCACGTCACCTCGTGCGTACGTAGCCCCCACAATAGGAGCACATAACCAATTTAACTCACCTATCGGGTAAATTCCCCCTTACAAGATTAGAAATGAGACTCACCTCGCTCCGAAGATCCACAACTGGCATTCTACATTCTTCCGAAGACTTGCACCAACGCACAATGCTCCAAAACTAGCCAACGATCATATAAATCCATTAATATATACTCAATTATACTCTACAATCCAATTTATAACAATTCCTAACCCCCAACAAAAAGTTGACAAAAATACCCTCGGGCCCACGTGCCTGGAATCCGAAATTTCTCGAAGATAAAGTATACCCATGAACTCACAAACTCAAATATATGATTTTCTCTTAATTCCATACTCAAAATCCAAGAACACTAATTTCCTAGGTCTTCCTCTAACCCTCAATTTTCTACCCATTTTCATACTAAAATCCATACATAATTAATGTACTTAACTCATAATAGGTATAAATAACTTACCTTAACATTGTTGATAAAGATCCTCTCTTGAATCCTCCCAAAAATTGCCAAAGCCATGAAAAATGAGAGAAATGAACTCCCAATCACAATTTTAAAAACATGCCTAGTGTCCAGCATTTTCGCTTCAGCGGAACCCTGTTCGCTTCTGCGGTCCCGCTTCTGCGGACCACTTACCGCTTCTGCGGCTGCCTTCCGCTTCTGCGGTTCCGCATCAGCGAATCAAGGGCCACTTCTGCGGTCCTGGTTGCCCTCGCCCTCTTTCGCTTCTGCGGCTTCTTCTTCGCTTCTGCGGTCCCATATCTGCAGAAGCGGAAATACCATATACCAGCTGCTTTAGTTTTCCTTAAAATCCAGATTTGATCGGTTAACCACCCGAAATCCACCCGAGGCCCCCTGGACCCCAACCAATCATACCAATTAATCCCAAAATACATTACGGACCTGCTCGAGGCCTCAAATCACATCAAGCAACGCTAAAATCATCAATCGACCTCCAATCTAAGCTTTATGAACTTTGAACTTTCCAACTTCTATTTCCGGTGTTTAAACCTATCAAATCACGTCCGATTGACTTCAAATTTTGCACACAAGTCACATTTGACATTGTGGACCTACTCTAACTTCCAAAATTGGATTCTGAGCCCGATATCAAAAAGTCAATCCTCAGTCAAACTTCCCAAAAACCTTCGAATTTCTATCTTTAGCCAAATGGCTTCAAAATGACCTACGGACCTCCGAATTCACTTTCGATCACGCTCCCAACTCCATAATCACCATACGGAGCTACTCCCTATCTCGAAATCCCAAACAGACATCGATAACACTGAAATGCACTCCAAGCCAACTTAAGAAATTTCTTCCAAAATGCTAACTTCCACAATGGGCGCCAAAACGTTCCCGGGTTATCCAAAACCCAATTTGGACATATGCTCAAGTCTGAAATCATCATACGAATCTGCTAGAACCTTCAGATCCTGATTCCAAGGTTGTTTACTCAAAATTCTAATCCTAGTTCATTCTTTCAACTTTAAGCTTCTCAAACGAGAATTTTCATTTAAATTTAACTCCGATCTTCCTGAATTTAAATTCCGACCATGCGAACAAGTCACAATACCTGAAATGAAGCTGCTCATTGCCTCAGACTGCTGAATGATGCTCTATGGCTCAAAACGACCGCTCGGTTCGTTACACCAACCTTCAATAATCCTTGGCCTGAATTTAGACTTTCATTATTGTATGACATATTTAAAATGTGATTTTTTTCATGGGAATAAAAAAAAAACCTCTTGGACTATTTTATATACTGCTAAAGTACAAATCATTCATTTTTATAGCGCATGCTTACATGTTTGGTTGCATTTTTAAAAAGTACGCAATGACTTCACCGAGAAAAAACTTCATGTTACAGTATGTGAAATACATATCCTTAACAAACATACACACACACATATACGCGTACATTACACAAAAGATACGCATGTACAATCGAAAGCTTCAGCATCTCTAGGCTAACGTTATAGAAAATGAACTTAATAAGTTCAACATATTCACTAATGAATATGCTGAAGTAAACAAAAAAGCACAGCATAAAAACATAAAAAAATAATTACAAAAACTAAACATAAAAACCTACTAATTGTATTAACTCAGAATTGACTAGAAGTAAAAAGCAAATACCAACAATAACAAGGATAATACAACAGAAAGCTAAGAAGAAAGAGGATGAGAATTACATTGATACAGAAAGAGATGAGGACAACACAGAAAGTACAAACAAAAACTTCAGCGTCTCTGGACTGAAGTTATACAAAAATGAACCTAATAACTTCAACATATTCTCTAATGAATATGCTGAAGTAAACAAAAAAGCACAACATTAAAACATAAAAAAGGTTTACAAACACTATGCATCATCACCACCATCATCATCGCAGTACTCAATTTCTCTAAATATCTCATCATCATCAGTATCGGAGATAACAATAGGGTACTCAGGCAAAAGACCACAGAGTCCAATGAGATCATTCTTCAACTTGTTAAATTCATCACGCATCTGACATTGTTCAACGATTACTCTGTCCAAAAGAGAAAGAAGAGTCTTCAGGTTGTTTTGTAGCTTGGAATAGTCGTCCCCGATGGGAAACTTAAAACAATCAAACTGCTGCTCAACCTGTCAAACGAGGTTGAATAACCTCCACAACTACGTTCCAGGTTAAGCCTGTTCTAGAATGATTCATTGGCAAAAAATTGTGGTATGATTCTTTCCTAATCAGCCTTTATTTGATCCCACAAAAGTATAAGATTAGACATCGGTTTGTTATTGTACCACTCACACTTCAAAGTCTCCCACTTCTGCATAATTTCATCCATATTAGGCTTCCTACTTCCACTTGCACCATACATTCTTTCTTTAACAAAAGCTAAAAGACTAAGAATAAATATAAATTTAAAGAAATATGATGAAAGTCTATGAATGACTATTAAATTTTCAAGAAAAGAGATTGTTAATATAGACAAAAAGTTCACCTGATCAATTTAATATTTAAAAGTAACTTTTCATGTATTTTTACTGTTTTACGTTCAGAGAAATTGAATGAAATAAGATAAATAGGTGGTAAAACAAGTATGTGGTAAATGTAAAAAGAAATATAACTTCAGCCCTAATAAGCCCACAATTTTTATAGTAAAAAAATAACTTCAGCCTGAAAATTTTTCGCATAATCAATGTAAGTGCAAAAGTATCTTTTTCGGATCATTTACTATATTGTCAAAAAAAATTAAATAAAAGATGAAGTAGGTGACAAAAGACAAAAAGTAGCTAGTAAATGCTACTTTACTAGCTACCAAAATATGTTGAAGTTTTTGTCATAAGCTTTTTTAAAAGCTTCAGCCCAATCTGCTGAAGTTATTTAGTTTATTTCTAAAAACTTCAGCACCTTCAGAGCTGAAGTTTTTGTCTTGGATTCAGTAGTTTTGTCGTAAAGCTTTTTCAAAAACTTCAGCCCAAGGTGCGGAAGTTGTTTAGTTCATTTCTAAAAACTTCAGCACCTTAAGAGCTGAAGTTTTTCATCGCGGATGCAGTAGTTTTGTCTTAAAGCTTTTTCAAAAACTTCAGCCCAAGGTGCTGAAGTTATTTTGTTCATTTCTAAAAACTTCAGAACCTTAAGAGCTAAAGTTTTTCGCCATGGATTCAGTAGTTTTGTCGTAAAGCTTTTTCAAAAACATCAGCCCAAGGTGCTGAAGTTATTTAGTTCATTTATAAAAACTTCAGCACATCGTTAGCTGTAGTTTTTGTCCTACAGTCGACACTTTTGGTATGACTTTTAACCAAAACTTAAGCTTAAAAAGCAGAAGTTATTTACTCCATGCTGAAGTTTAACATGCTGAATTTCAACAAAAATATACCTAAAAATCATGAAAAAAAGAAAAATATTTGATTCAATACAAGTAAACTAAAAACCTAATTAATGCAAATAGAACAAAAATTTAAAAGACATCACATAATTCACAAAAATGCAATTTTATTTTCACTTACATCCTTGGAGAAAAAGAAAATATTAGTTTTTTGTTTACAAGTTATTCTCTATTCAAAAAATTAATAGAGTGTCTTCATATTCTCCATAGTCATGTCCTAGTTGCTCTTCTTTGGTTTCTTAACCACGTTCCATTAGTCCAAAGATTTACAGTCAATTCTCTGTAGAATACCAATGCATGTCTTTGGTTATAGAACTCTAAAATTCGCTTCCAACTGAACTTTACTACTATGATTTTTTAAGGGACTCCCGTCTTCTTTCATAACAACTTTACTACTATGAGACCTGGACACTAGCAAATCTCAGTATCAAACTTAAGAGTTATGCCCATGCTGAAGAGATCCTAGCATAATAACTTTGTACCATATACACATCAACCTTCAATATGTCTTCAACTGATTCACAGAAGCGGCATTACGGGCCCCTTACTTTACCACCTTTTACGGACCTCTGAATTACATTTGCCATATTCTTGAATTTCCCATATATGTGCATCTGGGAGGAGTCACTAAGTGTGAAAAGGCGTTCATGCAAATTCCCTGCAGCACCATTAGTTATAAGACAGTCACGCTCCATTTCACCAAATTTAACTACACCAAAGCATTTTTTGTCAGTCACAGGTTGACGAAGTTTACTATTATGATTTTTTTAGCAACTCCCATCTTCTTTCATAAGAAAAACAATATTGGCAAAGACATGCTTACTGGTGTGCAATTGGAAATTTGTGGGAAGCAAAGATAATGAAGGAGAAGTCCAAAATACTTCATATGTGACGGAGAGTGGCCACATCAAAAACTCGATGTGACGACCCGGCCTGTCGTCACGTGAGTTACCGCCTCGTTTCCCCCTTATTGTGTTGTTTCATGTTCTATATCGGTATTAGAGTCTATCGGGTGAATTTGGACTGATTCTGGTTGAAAATAAGGCATATAGCCTCTTAGAAAGGAGTTTGTTTCAGAAAAAGTCAATCGGAAGTTGACTATGTGGTTAGAGGGCTCGGATGTGAATTTCGGTGGTTCAGTTAGCTTCGAGAGGTAATTTATGACTTAGGGGAGCGATCAGAATTGAATTTGGAGGTCCGGTGTAGAAATAGGCTTGAATTGGCGATGTTGGAATTTTGGCGGAATCCGGTTGATAGGTGAGATTTTGATTCGGGAGTCGGAATGGAATTCCAATAGTTGCAGTAGCTTCGTTAGGTGATTTTGGATATGTCTGCAGATTTTCAGGTCATTCGGACGTCGTTTGGTTGGGTTTTTGATTGGATGTGAGATTCAGAAGCTTTAAGGAAAATTAGGCTTGAATCCGTGGTAATTTGGTGATTTTTGTGTTAAAGGACGTGTTTTTATGATTG
>MU731079.1:56873-100451 GCA_026770625.1 Nicotiana glauca
TCATACAGTTGTGACACACTGATTAGGCTATATTTCAAGCCATCTATCAAGTAGACATTCTCAATGGAATGAGAGTTTGTCTTACCTACCTTTCCAACCCCAATGATCTCACCTTTCTTTCCATTTCCAAAGGAGACATTACCTCCTTTTAGGTTCTTAAGTGAAAGGAACTGGTCCTTGTTCCCAGTTATGTGTTTTGAGCAGCCACTATCCATGTACCATATTTGGCTACTCCCTTTCACTTGAACCTGCAAAAAGAAATCAGGGGTTAGTCTTAGGAACACAAACTAGTTTGGGTTCCTTTCTATGGGCAAAAGTATGAATCAGATTCTTTCTTGCCCAGCTAGGCAGTTTATATTTTTCTTGAACAAAAGCTTTGTTCCTTTGACTGGCCTTTCTTTTGCATTGCATTCATTTTTATAATGTCCAGTCTTACCACAGTGTGTGCAGATCTTATTTTCAAAAAGTGTGAGGTACTTGTTTTTGGGGTCCCATTTTGGAGCTGGAGTCCCATAGCCAAGTCCTCTTTTATTGCTACTGTGATGCTCTTGAAACCATGAGAGCATAAGAAGCTTTGTTCCATTTGCAAGTTCTCTCTAGTTCATGTTTCACCTTTCCAAGATCTTCTTTTAGAACCTTAATCAATTCATCTTTCTTGTACAGTTCATCTTTCATTTTTCCTAGATTTTCTTCTAGAGTGAGAAATGAGTGATCAGCTTTCTTATTTCTTGTTCCTAGTTTCAGTTTGAGATTTTCTGACCTAAGTTCTAGAATACTATTGTCAAGTTCAAGAACCTGGTTCTTCAACTCAACATTTTTGTTANAAGAAATTTAATTTTGTCCTTGAGCTGCATAATACTTATCTCCTGCTCATCATCTGATTCTCCAATGGCCATAAGAGCTTGCTCTTCTTCAGCTTCATCTTCTGAGTCTTCATCAGAGGTTTCACCCCAAGCAGCAACCATAGCCTTGGTTGAACCTTTATTTCTCTTGGGTTGAACCTGTTCCTTCTTCCTGTTTCTTCGTTCAGCCTTTTCTTTCTTCCACTCAATCTCCCATTGAGGACAATTCTTGATCATGTGGTCAATCTTACCACACTTATAGCAGCCATCATTTGTCTGTTTCTCTGGAGCTCTTGTCTTGTTAAAGTTTGTACCTCTTGATGAACCCTTTCCTCTCATCAGGTATTTTTTGAAATCTCTAGTGATCATAGTCATCTCATCATCTTCTAGGTCTGAACCTTCTGTAATTTTGAGAGCCAAACTTCTCTCCTTCTTGGGTGTATCCATCTTCCTGGTTTGCCTTCTCAGTTCATAAGCAGTAAGATTCCCAATCAGTTCATCCAGCCTGAGAGTGGCCATATTCTTGGACTCCTGAATGGCAGTAATTTTGCTTTCCCAAGCAACTGGAAGAACTCTTGTCAAGATCTTCTCAACCTTGTCTTCTTCAAGAATAATTCTTCCAAGAGAATTAAGTTCATTTGTTAGTGTAGTGAACCTAGTGTACATCTCTTGAATGGTTTCTCCATTTTTCATAGTGAAATTCTCATATTGAGAATATAGCAATGTTCCTCGGGATCTCTTTACTTGAGGTGTTCCTTCATGAGCCACTTGCAAAGTGTCCCATATCCCTTTTGCAGTAGTACAGCTTTGAATCCTGCTGTATTCATCTGGACCCAGTCCACACATAAGCCATTTCTTGGCCTTACCATTTTTCTCCAATTTTTTTAAATCTTCAGCAGTGCAGGTAGCCCTTGTCTTTGGTACTTCCACTCCTTCCTCATTTTTCATTGTAGTTGCCAAAGGACCATCAGTGACTATGTCCCAGAGTTCATAGTCTTCTCCTATGATGTGATCATTCATCCTATTCTTCCACCATGAGTAATACTATCCATTGAACAGTGGAGGCTTGGAAGTGGATTGCCCTTCCCATTTCCCAGGTGGTGCACTCATGTTGATCTTGTCCTAAGGTGTTAGCCTCTTCAAGGATAACCTTCTCTGATACCAATTGATGTTCCAAACGTCAATACCACACGGGGGGGGGGGGGGGATTTGTGGGGTNAACCACGACCTACTACTCAGTAGGATTTTCTCAAACATCCACTAAACTCAATGAGCCAAAACAACATTTACAAAACTCTTGTAAACCTAACGATTAACTCTAATCCCACTGTGGCACACAACCTCAACTTCTATGACACTTTCAAGTTAACTCTAACTTGAATACTCAAAGTACCTAATACAATTGCTTCTATGAAAGTTGGAAAGGTACAAGTTTTAAATCACCTACTACAATTGAACTAGAATAAGAATAAACACAATGGAACTGGTTTTTCTATCTTGTTCAAGTAGCTGCAGGCGTGCACACTCAATCTCACATGAATTGCTTGCAAAATGGCCTTGCTCTTTTGCTCTCAATTTTCTTCACTTCAACGTTTGTGCATACCTGTAAAAGAGAACAACTCAGTTATTTATTAGATTAGTAATTAGAGTTGGATTGTGACTCAATTTCTTATCCTTCATTGAGTTTGAGTCCTAGACTAATCCAAACTCCAACCTTTATCCGGATGTATTCTCTTTTCATAAGGAGACATCTTCTCCTTATTCCATATGCAATATTTTCGATTAGTTCAGAAGATATTCAAAAGATATTGTTGCTTTATCCCAAGGACATATCTTCTTCATGTGCCTCTCATGTGCATGAGCCATAACAACTGTGTCTCCTAAGATGAACCTGGTCTTTCACTGAGTTCATTTGTCATTCTTCAAAACTTCAACTGATCTTGGGCCAAAATGTGCAACCGATCCTCTAATAAAAAAACTCACACACAGTCTCTTCAAAATATCCATAATCATTTCCTTGTTGTTCTTCTGGAGTTTCATAGCCGCTATCTTGTTTCCACTTTTCATGAGCCCAAAGAATGGCAGCCAATTCTCTCCTAAATGTCAATGACTAACTTTGATCGAAATTGAAGACATCTTCTTTATTCAACCGCATATGCATGAACTTAAGAGCAAATACACCACAATCAACACTACAAAAAGAACATGAAAAAGAAATTGAAGAATAGTTAACACAAGGGCAAAAAATAATAAACATAAGATACATGGTAAAACATATGCGAAACACATACTTGTTACCCTGCAGCGGTGTTTGCATCCACTTAATTAGAATTTTTTTCACAGGTAATTTTCCATAAAATTATTGTGTGCCCCAAATTCCAAGCATTTAAGACAGTATGGGATCAACCGGGCATAATGTCTGAAATATTCAACTGCACGATCATATGTTACACTGCACATGGAATCATACACATATATAGTTTTATCTTTAAAGTCCAGAATTCCAAAAAAATTAGTGTGTAGATTTCTGGCCCGTCCTTGGCTTAAGTTAAAATGGAAAAAAATACTTTTCTGGCAGATGCCCATGAGATACCACAAGAAAGGTCGAGGCCTTTTACGTAGTTGGCCACCTTTCCATTCATTGATTCTTCCTCAAACTAACTAAAGTCCGTAAGTGGCTGAATAACCGCTTCTTCTTCATCTTCTTCAGCCTGTTGTTTGGATATCCTCTTTCTCTTTGATTTGCTGTTTTTTTTATCCTCCATTCTCTTTTCCTTCTTTTTTCTAATTTTCTCCATTTGTTCTTCTGAAGGACGAATACCAGCCAGCTTAGTTATATACTGATCAAAAATTAAATCTGTTACTGCACATCTTGATTTTGTATAACCTAGAAGGTGATAGCAATATTTTTTGCACAAGTAATATATGCCCACATTCATATGCTGCAAATGAACAACAACAAATGATAACATGTGAAAAAAAACTTCATCATGCATAACTATGAAGTTTAGAAAAAAGGCATTACGAAACTACAAACAACATGACCAAAACTTAAGCATATTCAGTTCGAAGTGTTAGAAAATAATCTAAAAAACCTCAGCATGTTTGATTAAAAAGTTTTGAAAAAAACTAGAGAACACATGTCAAAAACTTCAGCACGGTTAGGCTGAAGTTTTAGCAAATAAGCTAAAAAAACTTAAGCAGTTTACTATGAATAAAGATGAAGTTTTCCAAATTATAGTACAAAAACTTTACTATAAAAAATAAGCTGAAGTTTTGGTAAATACAGTTGAAAACCAATTCAAAAAACAAACTTAATAACTTACTTCATCCGCAAGATCAGAGTTAGGATCCATAAGCTCAGTAAAGAATGATTTTGGAAAATCAACTCCAGCTAATTTGAATGGATTGGAATCATATTCACTAGCATCCATCTCCAACCACTCTGTAAATCTTTGCATCAATCCACTGTCTTAATTAACATAATGGAAGGGACACCATCGTGTATTCTTTCCTACTTTCCAATCTTGCCCCCTTTGCTTTCATTTATGAACTACGTAAGGAGATCTCAACCAAATACTCTTCATACGAATCCTTTTCCCTTTTTTATTTGATTTTCCATTTGCTTGCTCTTTCTACTATTCCATCACAACTAACTGCTACTGTTCACCAGCAGGGGGAGAAACCACATCCATCGTGGCAGATACTTGACCAACTCCCTGCTATTCACGATATTCTTGTCTCTTTTCATGAACAACAACAGTATAATTACCTTCTGAATCAGTCCCTTGTGTACTACCCAGCAAAAATGAACATATATTGAAATTGAGGGTATCATTGGTGTCACACATAAGAGAACTGGAAATCTTCCTTCTCTTAGTATTTGGAAGAAGTTGCGATGCATCAGATGAGATCTGCAAAAGCAAGGAAAATATAACATAAATAAAACTGATACAAAAACACATTAGGCAAAAAAATAGCTTGTAATCGAATTGTAGAAAATAACTACCTGGTCTAAGTGTTGAGACACAAATAGTGTTTGCATTCCAACATATCCACTTCCTTTACCTTAAGATATGCCTGTATCTTCGTTGAAAAAAAAACTAAATAATATTGACTAAGTTTTATAAAATAATACCAATACACTTCACACCTGTCTGTGAGCCAAGGGTGTGAATAAATGTATTTCTCCTTTTTGATATAGCTGCACAAGCTTATCAAATTCTTTTTGAGCTACCTCGAGTCTTTCTGAAAAAGCATTCAAAAACAAAACAAAAAATAAAGTATGTAAAATTTCAAACTGTAAAAAAATACTTGCATCAAATGTAATAAATTCATGATCTATAGAATACCTTGACATTTATCTTCCGCTGTAGTTTCCCCAGGCTACATGGCTTTGTCGATATAAGTAGTTACAGCTTCATCCAACTGTGCACCAATGTCAAAGAGCATTGGAGTATTCTTTGGAAGGTTTTTCTCAACATTATCTTCATTCAATTCAGAGAGTTTTTGAGTTGTGTCAATTGAAGCACAACTAGTTTCAACTTCCACTGCATATTCATAAAGAGGGGGAATAGATCAACTAGTTTTTCTATATATATAACATAGAAAAAATTTATACAGTAGTGAAAATTTCACTACAGGATATTATCAAAAAAATCAGTTAAAAACGCCAGTCACAACAAAAACTTCAGCTCTAGAACTAAAGTTCGACAGTGACAAACCAAAAACTTTAGCTCTAGAGCTGAAGTTTGACAGTTACACAACAAAATCTTTAGCTCTAGAGCTGAAGTTCGACATTTACAAAATAAAAACTTCAGCTCTGGAGCTGAAGTTCACCAGTTACATAACAAAACATTCAGCAAAAAATATGCTGTAGTTTTTACGGAAAAAAAAAACACAAATTCAAATCCAAAAATAATGCTGAAGTTCATAAAAATATATAACAAAAAACACAAAACATGAAACAAAACTTCAGCTCCGACCTAAGGTATCATTGAACTATTATAAACTTCACACTTTATACTTGTACTAACAATTTCCTGTGTATCACCACCTAAAATTTCCATACAAATAGCTAGTGCTCCATCAAACCGATCATCTTTCTAAATTGTCACGCCCCAGCCTCGGGAGGCGCGACCGGCGCTCAATCGAGTGAACCCAACTGGGAAAACCTTATCAAACACTTCCTACCCAACTCAATACAATTAAGGGATCTGATCCCGTTTAATTAAAAAAATAAAAGGGGTTGTACATTCAACATGGATAACTTGTTTTATAACACAACCTTAAACCGTAGTTAGGCTTTTAAGATTTCATACAGTTAGGGGTCGTTTGATATGAGGTATAAGAAGGTATAAGGGTGGTATAAAAAATTAATACCACCTTATACTTTGTTTGGTTAGTAAACCAGGTATAAATTATCCCGGTGTTAATTTTAACACTGGGATAACTTATACCTTATAAAAGGTGGAGTAATTAACACCGGTATAATTTATACCTTCTTCTTAGAAATTATGCAATTATCGTTCTTAACACAACATACCAAACAATGAATAAACAACAATCCCAGCATAACTTATCCCAGCCTAACTTATACTAATATAACTTATACCGGCATAACTTATACCGGTATAAATCATATTCCAACCAAACGACCCCTCATAGTTTAGAAGAAATCAAGGGTACAAAGTTACAACAGGATTCATTGGCCTATACAACACCCGTACATAATGCACACAAACGTCTACGAAGCCTCTAAGGATATAGAAGACAATGATAACAACACCGGCAACAAGGCCCCAGCTATACCTCAAAGTGGATATCTATAACAAAAGGTGTACAACATAACCCCCTTTAAGGAGAAAGGGACTCACCAAGATTTTGTGACGACCCGGTCGGTCGTCTTAAGAATTAATGCCTCAATTTCCTATTAACTGCTTTCTCCAAGTCTATTTTTGCTAATTTAATTTGCTAGGACGTTCCGTTTTGAGTTACGGAGAGTTTTGGGATACTTAGTCCATACATGAGAGCTTAAGTGTTAGAAAAGTGACCATAGTTGGAAAAGCATGAAGACGGCCTTGGAATGGAAATCCGATGGTTCTATTAGTTTCAATTATTGATTTTGAGGTTAGGTGCATGTTCAGAATGTGTTTTGGAGGTCCGTAGCTAATTTAGGTTGAAATGCCGAAGTTTGAATTTTTGAAGTTTCCGTTCCGATAGTGAGATTTTGATCCAAGGGTTTGCCATGTCATTTGTGATGTGTGTATAAAATTTCAGGTCATTCGGACGAGGTTTGATAGACTTTTTGATCGAAAATGTGTGTTTAGAGTTTTTGAAGTTCTTAAGGTTGAATTTAATGAAAAATAGGTGTTTTGGTGTTGTTTGTAGTGTTCCGAAGGTTGGAACAAGTTTGAACGATGTTTTAGGTTATGTTGGTGCAATTGGTTTGAAGTCCCGGGGACTCGGGTGAGTTCCGGATAGGTTCCGGGATATTTTTAAGCCAAAAATCAAAGCCATTGCAAGCCCAAAAGAGTTGCAGGCCTCAGAACCCACCAATGTGGTCTGCACAAAATCCAGTGCATCCGCGGTGGGGGCAGTGCGTCCGCGGTGGGGGCTGTGCGGCTGCACAAAATGTAGTGCGGTCCGCGGTGGGGGCTGTATCACTGGTCCTACTTCGGGAGCTCATATCTTTTTATTTGAAAGGAATTTTGAGATGATTCAAAAACAAAAGTTGTAGCCCTTCATATATAGTTTCAAGAAAGATAAAGAAATCATAATTTGGATATCGGTAGCGAAAGTTATGGCCTAAATACTAAAGCATGTCACTGCAGTCAAGACCTATGCGGCCGCCGTCATTTTTGTGCGGACCGCACTGGTTTAGTGCGGACTGCAGTCGTTTTTGTATGGTGCACAGAGGTGTAAATCTGGGGATTTGTCTATAAATATGAGGTTTTAGATTTTATTTGATATTTTGACCTAAAGAGCTCAGATTTTGACGATTTTTCTAAGGTTTTTCAAGAAATTCATCGGGGTAAGTGATTCTAACTCAGATTTGGCTAGAGTACATGAATCTATCATTGAATTCATTATTTTATTCATGATTTGAGATGGAATTTGGGAAGAAAAATTGTGTAATATTTCAAATATATAAAATGATAATTTGAACGACTAAATGATATCGGAATTGGATGATTTTTATATGGTTGGATTCGTGAGGATTTGAGGATTCTGGAAATGAAAATTTTATTCAATTCCGAGATGTGGGCCTGAGGAGAATTTTGGTCATTTTATATAATTTTGCGTATTAACTTAGAATTTAATTATAGAATCAGTTACTTGAGGATTTATTTACAACATGCAATTGAATTGAATAGATTTGTGCCATTTAGAGTTGGATACTTGTGGAAAAAGTGTGGTTTCTAGTTGATTTTGAGCCGGTTCGAGGTAAGTGCTTGTCTAACCTCGTGTAGGGGACCTTTCCCCTTAGGATATGATATTTGGTAATTGAATGCCTTGTACGTGAGGTGAAGAGCACGTACTTGAGCTAATTGTTGAAAATTCGATTTTACTTAAGTATTTAAACTGAGTTCCTTTCTTGCCTGATTTATTCTACTTGCAAATATAGCATGTGTTAGTTTAGAAAGGCATGCTTAGTTGACTTAAATTGCCTATTTGCGTAAATTATTTTTTTTGCATTACGTGAAGCATGTTAGGCTAGAATTTCATGTTGCCTTGGTATTAAATTCCAATTCTGAATATCTTCTCTTTGTTGCTGTGTATTTATATTGGGACTTTGGATGTGGAATTCCGGTAGCTCTCACT
The DNA here is from genome assembly GCA_026770625.1 of Nicotiana glauca. NCBI lineage: Eukaryota > Viridiplantae > Streptophyta > Magnoliopsida > Solanales > Solanaceae > Nicotiana > Nicotiana glauca. The sequence continues at coordinate 65,540 of MU731079.1, forward strand.
TATCTGTTTACTTTGGGACTGCGGGTTCGATTCCCAATAGATCCCCCTGCATATTTACTTTGGGACTGCGGGTAAAATTCTTGATAGATCCCCCCCTGCACAGTTATATGGAACTACGAGAATACACCTGGTAGATTACCCCAATACTGAGTATTTATATTTGGGGACTACGAATCGAGGTTTCTGGTAGATCCCCCGCGCATTGATAGTTGTTCTACGGGATGGTATCCTGGGAGATCCTTCGGACATATATATAATGGACTACGGATGGTATCCTAGTGTTACAACCGATATTCACGTATGTTAGCTCATGCCATAAGATAGTTAACATAAATCCATGAAAGAATTATCTTTAAGATGATAAGAAGTTAATCTTATTGGTCTTAAATGATACAAAGGTGTATAAGGGTGGTTAACAAGTATTAGAAGTTAAACGAATCAAGGATGTATTCAGCCATATTTTTGGGTAAACCTAGAGGTTCTTATTACAATCAAGAGGTAGTGTTTTAAGGTATTTGAATAATATAGTATCCGTATCATAAGTCTTGAAGTCAAACAAGTTATGAGACAAAAGTCGACTAAAGTTGTCGCAACTTAGGTTCATGGTTTTACTTAAACTTTAGGTCAAATATCATTAAGCTTTTCACCCAATATACTTTGAATTATGGGGTGATATACCCACCAAATTGAAGATATATTAGTCTAGTTTCTAACGCATTAAACCGTTCGTCGATACGATCTAGGAGTAGAGAGATATTCGCGTTTTTGCGAGACCGTGCCAAGCACCTCTCTATGGGGCCCACTAAGGCGGTTTAAGACATTTGGATATATATAGGACACCTACAACCCGTTTTAAGTCATTTATTTTCACTATTTTCAGACCTTAGAACCCTAGGAACACCTTCTCAAGGTTCTCTCAAGATTCAAGATTCAAACAAAGGGCAAACAACACAAATCAAGTGTCGGGAATCCCGTGGCGCTAGTAAGTCTCTTGTTCTTCTTGTTGATGCTCATTTTTGTGTTGTTCCAGCTAGTGTGGGAGGTTGTTTTAAAGGGTTTATGTTCTGTAAGTACTCCCTCATGTTATTAATATCAACCCTAGGTGATTTCAAGCCTCCTAAAGTGATTCTAGTGTCGAAAAATACTAATTGACCGCCAGTTTTGCTTTCTTGTTGTTGTGGCAGCATTGGAGGGATATTTCATGGAAATTTAAGGTCAAATTGGAGTTTTTATTTCTTTATAAAGGTAAGGAACCTCTGACTCTATATGTATTTAAGATTATCCAAGTTTTGGCTAAGCCATTGAAGCTAGAACTTGTGAAATATATATCGAAAGGCTTGGTAGTAATGCTATCGGTTGGTGGACTATTTTGGGAGATCAATATGATTATTATTGATGTTGTTTGGGCTGTTTGATGATTCTTTTGAATGGTTTGAAGTCATATATATAGGGGAGGTGCTGTCTATTTTATCGTAAAATAGGTTATGGTCGATACATAATGATTATGATACTTAAATGATAACGATAGTATCGTTTCTCTTATTATAGACTAAGGAGTGTGAAAATTTCATAGCTTGAGATTGGGGAAGTATATACAATGTATGTGAGGCTATACCTTTCCTTCTTTTGCGCGACTCTGATTATACATAATGTAATGAACGAGCTTCCAAAGATACTCTACTCTTAGAAGCTAGCAGTACTTACATTGTTTCCCCTCTTATGGAACGATTGATGTTAATGTTGCTTCTCTTATTCTTATGTTATCAATGTTGTTGGTATTTCCTAATTCTTATAAGGTTCATAGTGAAGAGTTACTCCTAATAACGCGTACAAAGGATACGTTACGTCACTCCTAAAGGTTTATAACATAATTCCATGAGTCAAGCATGCACTATATATATATGTATCTATTTTACTCTACCGAGCCGCGCTATAGACGGCCGGGTATGGCACCTATTGTGCAACCACTGATCAGTTGGGTTTTACCGAGCTCCACGTGGCCGGGTACGATCTACCGAGCCTTATGATGGCCGGGTACGTTTTTACCGAGCCTATTACGGCCGGGTACGATATGATGATGATGATGCCCACAGAGGCGTATGTTTTAAAAAGCTTATATATTTATACATATGTATCATGCATTTCATGTCAGTAGCCCTCAGAGGTACTCAGATGTTACAGGTTGTATATTCTCTATCCATGTTTATATTACTGTTCGTGTTTATGCTTCCCTGCCTTACATACTCAGTACTTTATTCGTACTGACGTCCTTTTATTTGTGGACGCTGCATGTCGTGCTGCAGGTCCTGATAGACAGGCAGGAGTAGCTCCCCCACCACAGTAGGCTGTCCAGTTCAGCAGTGATTGGCGAGATCCCTTCTCCGGACTTGCCTTGGTCTTGGTATGCATTTTTGTTATAGACATTATGGGTATGTCGGGGCCCTGTTCCGGCTATGTTGCAGTACTTATGTTCCTATAGAGGCTCATAGACATGTGTCGACTCATGTATAGTTTGGTATGCCTTGTCGGCTGGTTTTTGTTGTATAGCCTTTCATGATAGCGTGGTAGGTCGTACCATATATATATAGTTTCTTGATTGTCTGGTCATCCCATGTTATGTAGGTTCATGCCATCATATTTTATTGTTGGTTGTCCATGATCCATGTCTACCATTTTTATTTATCTCATCAGTCCTAAAAGATAATAAAGAAGGTTAGATAAAATGTACGTTGGTGCTCGGCAAATATGGTCGGGTGCTAGTCATGGCCCTCCAGTTTGGGTCGTGACACCTAGAAGATCCACAGGATTGTTGTGATTGTGACCTCAGGCCGGTATCCTGGAATGTGCCCCAGTTATTATCTCTGTGTTGAGCTGTATTTCTTTCCGTTGTTTATCGTCTCTGTTCTAGTTGTTTCTATTCTTTCAATTCCAAGTTATTTCTTATTGTTGCACTTATTTATATTGTTTTACTCACGTTGTTAGCCCTTATATCTTATTTGATCTGAGTAGGGCCCTGACCTTTCTCATTACTACCCAACCGAGGTTAGGCTTGGCACTTACTGAGTACTGCTGTGGTGTACTCATGCCCATTTTGTGCATGTTTTTTATGTTCAGATCTAGGTAGCTCTACCCAGGCGTATTATCCTCGAGGCGGAGAGATCTAGCAAAGACTTCGAGGTACATCTGCCGCGTCTGCAGACCAGGCGTCTCTTTCTTATTCTAGCTTTAGCAGTTAGCTATTCCTTTCGTACTGTTGCTTTAGACATTCTGTAGTTAGAGCACTGTGTTATATTCTGTTAGCTTGTGTTCCCGTGAGTTTTCGGGTTTTGGGATGATATTGTAAACTTCCGCATTATTGAGGTACATATGCCAAGCGGCATCTATATACGATTTTCCTTCTAGCTGGTTCAGGTTTAATTATTTGTTTCTGCAAGTTATGTTGTTTCCACATTGTTAGGCTTACCTAGTCGTAGGGACTAGATGCCATCACGACATGTTCACGGAGGGCAAACTGGGTTCGTGACAAATTGGTATCAGAGCTCTATGTTTATAGGAGTCACGGAACACAAGCCGATTTATTAGAGTCTCGTTGATCGGTACAGAGATGTTTGTACTTATCTACGAGAGGCTATGTAACCGTTAGGAAAATTTCACTTCATTTGATTCCCTATCGTCCGAGATTTTTGACATCACAATCCTAAACTTCTGCCTTCTATTCTCTCACAGATGGTGAGGACACGTGCTACTCGAGATGATTAGGAACCCGCGCCTCCTACTATCACCGTCAGAGGCTGGGGCCGAGGTAAAGACCGAGGAAGCGCACGTGGAGCTAGAGCACCTGCACGATCTGCTGTCGAGGTACCACCAGTAGATCCAGCCGGAGTCCAGACACATGGCATGCCTACTACTGCTACTACTACTCCAGCTTTTCAGGAGACTTTGGCACAGTTCCTGAGCATGTTTGGTACATTGATACAGGTGGGATTGATTCAGGTTGTACCGACTACTTCACAGATCGGGGGAGGGATCCAGACTCCTGCTGCCCCCACTCTAGAGCAACGAGTTTCCATTTGTTAGGTTCTAGGTGTCATGGCGACACAACCTGTGGTCCCAGTTTAGCGGGTGGTGAGGACCTTTCGTTGAGTAGGGGACAGGTAGGTCCAAGAGAGAGAGGACAGACGAGGTCAGGAGGAAGAGTATAGAGGAGTGATTAGACCTCGTAGATTAGAGAGACCCGCTGGTCCTTCTTTTGGAGGAAGAGTACGACATGGTAGAGGTTTTATGGGTCAGCCAGCTCAGTTCCATCTCAGATTTCACATAGATTTTTAGGTGTTCAGGGGCCTTGGAGTACCCGTACCATAAAGTTTCCACTTCCACGTTAGTCGTGAGGTTGCTTTGAGTGTGGTGACATACGCCATATGGTGAGGTATTGCCCTAGACTTGGGAAGAGCTCACCTCCACAGACTTCTCAGCCGTAGCGCCCCGCAGAGTTCTCAAGTTATGGTTACAGCCCCAGTTGCTACTCCACCTACCCGTACCAAGGCTGTTGCCTCCAATTCTCTCATCACAGGTGTTGTCATGGTTTGTTATAGAGGTGTACCGATTCTATTCGATCTAGGCTCCACTTATTTTTATATGTCTTCTTATTTTTCTCCGCATTTGTGTGTACCTCGGGATTTCCTTCAATTTCCCTATTTATGTTTCTAATTCTGTAGAAGATTCTCTTGTTGTGGACCGTGTTTATCGGTCGTGTTTGGTTGCTCTTAGAGGTTTTGAGACCAGAACCGATTTATTGTTACTCAGCATGGTTGATTTTGATATCATCTCGGGCATGGACTGGTTGTCGCCCTATTATGCTATTCTTGATTGTCATGCCAAGACCATGATGCTGGCTATGCCAGGTATACCACGTGTTGTGGCACTTTAGATCACACTCTCAGTAGAGTTATCTCTTTCCTTAAAGCTCAACATATGGTTGAGAAGGGGTGTGCCACGTTTGTAGTTTATGTGAGAGATGTCAGTGTTGATACCTCTTCTATTGATTCGGTCCCAGTGGTACGGGATTATTCCGATGTGTTTCTAACTAATCTTCTGGGCATGCCGCCTGATAGAGATATTGATTTTGGTATTGATTTGTTGCTGGGCACTCAGCCTATTTCCATTCCTTAATCTTCTGGGCATGTCGCCTGTAAGGATCATTTACAAGAATTACTTGATAAGGGTTTTATTCGACCCAGTATTTCACCTTGGGGTGCTCCTGTCTTGTTTGTGAAGAAGAAAGATGGTTCTATGCGTATGTGTATTGATTATCGCCAGTTGAACAAGGTTACAGTGAAGAACCGTTATCCTTTGCCTCATATTGATGATCTATTTGACTAGCTTTAGGGCGCACAGGTGTTTTCTAAGACTGATTTGCACTCCAGTTCCATCAATTGAAGATTCGGGAGCCAGATATCCCGAAGACTGCCTTCTGGACTCGGTATGGTCATTACGAGTTCTTTGTTATGTCATTTGGGCTGACCAATGCCCCAGCAGCCTTTATGCATTTCATGCACAGTGTATTCCGGCCACATCTTGACTTTTATGTCATTGTCTTTATTGATGATATTCTGGTGTATTTCCGAAGCCGGGAAGATCATGAGCAGCACCTGAGGACAGTGCTTCAGACTCTAAGGGAAAAGAAGTTACATGCGAAATTCTCAAGATGTGAGTTTTGGTTAGATTCAGTGGCATTCTTGGGCCACGGGCATCGAGTGAGGGTATTTGGGTGGATCCGAAGAAAATAGAGGTCGTACAGAGTTGGCCCAAACCATCATCAGCTACAGAGATCCGCAAATTCCTTGGCTTGGTGGGATATTAACATCATTTTGTGGAGGGGTTTTCATCGATTGCAGCCCCTATGACTAGATTGACCCAGAAGGGTGCTCCATTTTATTGGACAGAGGAGTGTGAGGCGAGCTTTAGAAGCTCAAGACAGCTTTGACTACAGCCCCAATTTTGATATTGCCTACCGGTTTGGGGTCTTATACTATCTATTGTGATGCCTCGAGAGTTGGCCTCGGAGTGTGTTGATGCAGGACAGTAGGGTGATTGCCTACGCGTCCAGACAGTTGAAGATACATGAGAAAAATTACCCTATCTGCGACCTTGAGTTAGCTGCTATATTTCATTCGTTGAAGATCTGGCATCATTATTTGTACGGTGTGCCTTGCGAGATCTATACTGACCGCCGAATTTTGCAGCACTTGTTCAAGTAAAAGGAACTAAATTCACGCCAGAGGAGGTGGTTAGAGTTGTTGAAGGACTATGATATTACTATTCTGTATCACCCGAGCAAGGTCAATGTGGTGGCGGATGCCTTGAGTCGCAGGGCGGAGAGTTTGGGGAGTTTGGCATATTTACCAGCTTTAGAGAGGCCTATGGCAATAGATGTTCAGGCCTCAGCCAGTCTGTTTGTGAGATTGGATCTTTCGGAGCCCAGTCGGTCCTTGCTTGCTAGGTTTCTCGGTCTTCCCAATTCGATCGTATTAGGGAGCTTCAGTATGATGACCCTCATTTACTTGTCCTCAAGGACAAGGTTCAGTATGGTAATGCCAGAGATGTGACCATTGGAGATGACGGGGTATTGAGGATGCAAAGTCGGATTTGTGTGCCCAATGTTGATGAGCTTCGAGAGTTAATTTTAGCAGAGGCCCATAGTTTGCTGTATTACATCCATTCGGGAGCCGCGACGATGTATCAGGACTTGAGGCAGCACTATTGGTGGAGGCGGATTGAAGAAAGATATAGTTGGGTATGTATCTAGATGCCTCAGCTGCCAGCAGGTGAAGTATCAGCACCAGAGACCGGGTGGTTGCTTCAGCAGATAGAGATTTCAGAGTGGAAATGGGAGCGGATCACCATGGACTTTGTATTTGGACTCCCACGGACCTTGAAGAAGCTTGATGCCATTTGGGTTATTGTGGATCGGCTGAGCAAGTCCGCTTATTTCATTCCTGTGTGTATTACTTATTCATCAGAGCGGTTGGCGGAGATTTATATCCGGGAGATCATTCGTCTACATGGTATTCCATCTTCTATTATTTCAGACAGAGGTACTCAGTTTACATTGAGGTTCTAGAGAGCCGTGCAGCAGGAGTTAGGTACTCGGGTGGATTTGAGCACAGCATTTCACCCCAGATGGATGGACAGTCCGAGCGCACTATTTAGATTCTTGAGGATATGCTCTGTGTGTGTGTGTGATTGAGTTTGGAGGGTCTTGGGATTAGTTCTTGCCATTGCCAGAGTTTGCTTACAACAACAGTTATCAGTCCAGCATTCAGATGGCGCCGTACGAGGCTTTATATGGTAGGAGGTGTTGATCTCTGGTGGGTTGGTTTGAGCCGGGTGAGGCCAGGCTATTGGGCACAGAGTTGGTTCAGGACGCATTGGAGAAGGTTAAGGTGATTCAGGATAGACTTTCTACAGCCTAGTCCAGACAGAAGAGCTACGCGGACAGAAAGGTTCATGATGTTTCATATATGGTTGAAGAGCGGGTTCTGCTTCGGGTTTCACGTATGAAGGGCATTATGAGGTTTGGGAAGAAAAGAAAGTTGAGTCCGAGATTTATTGGCCCTTTTGATATATTGAGGCGTGTTGGGGAGGTTGCTTATGGGCTTGCCTTACCTCCCAGCTTGGCAGGAGTTCGTCCAGTATTTCATGTTTCGATGCTCCGGAGATATCACGGTGACCCGTCGCACGTGTTGGATTTCAGTTCAGTCCGGTTGGACAAGGATCTATCCTATGTTGAGGAGCCAGTGGCTATATTGGATAGGCAGATAAGAAAGTTGAGGTCAAAGAACATTACTTCAGTAAAGGTTCAGTGGCAGGGTCAGCAGGCACAGAAGGCGACCTGGGAGACCGATCAGGATATGCGCAGCAGTTACCCTTATATTTTCACTACTTCAGGTATGTCTCTATGCTCGTTCGAGGGCGAACGAATGTTTAAGTGTAGGAGGATGTTATGACCCGGCCGATCATCTTAAGAATTAACGCCTCGATTTCCTATTAACCGTTTTCCCCAAGTCAATTTTTGCTAATTTGATTTGCCGGGACGTTCGGTATTGAGTTACGAAGAATTTTGGGACACTTACTCCCTAAATGAGAGTTTAAGTGTTGGAAAAGTTAAAGATGGCCTCGAAATGGAAATTCGATGATTCTGTTAGTTTTGTTAGGTGATTTTGGGGGTTAGGAGCATGTTCGGAATGCGTTTTGGAGGTCCGTAGCTAATTTAGGCTTGAAATGCCGAAGTTTGAATTTTTAAAGTTTTCGGCCCGATAGTGAGATTTTGATCCGAGGGTCGAAATGGAATTTCGGAAGTTTGTAGTAGTTTCGTCATGTCCTTTGGGATGTGTGTGTAAAATTTCAGGTCATTCGGACGAGGTTTGATAGACTTTTTGATCGAAAATGTGTTTTTACAGTTTTTGAAGTTCTTAAGGTTGAATTCAATCAGAAATAGGTGTTTTGGTGTTGTTTGTAGCGTTCCAAAGGTTGGAACAAGTTTGAACGATGTTTTAGGTTATGTTGGTGCAATTGGTTTGAAGTCCCGGGGACTCGGGTGAATTTCGGGTAGGTTCCGGTATGTTTTTAGGCCAAAAATCAAAGCCATTGCAAGTCCAGAACAGTTGTAGGCCTCAGAACCCACTAATGCGGTCCGCACGAAATCCAGTGCGTCCGCGGTGGGGGCTGTGCGGCCGCACAAAATGTAATGTGGTCCGCGGTGGGGGGCTGTTTCACTGGTCCTAATTCGGGAGCTCATATATTTGTATCTACAAGGAATTTTGAGATGATTCAAAAACAAAAGTTGTAGCCCTTCATGTCTAGTTTTCAGAAAGCTAAAGAAATAATAATATGGACATCTGTAGTGAAAGTTATGGCCAAAATACAAAAGCCTATCACTACAATCAAGACCTGTGCGGCTGCCGTAATTTTTGTGCGGACCACACTGGTTTGGTGCGGACCGCGGTCATTTTTGTGTGGTTCACAGAGGTGAAAATCGGGTGGTGGTCTATAAATACGAGGTTTTGGGTTGTATTTGATATTTTGACCTAGAGAGCTCGGATATTGGCAATTTTTCGAAAGTATTTCAAGAATTCATTGGGGTAAGTGATTCTAACTCAGATTTGACTAGAGTACATGAATCTATCATTGAATTCATCATTTTATTCGTGATTTGGATAGAATTTGGGAAGAAAAATTGTGTAATTTTCAAAAATATAAAATGATGATTTGAAGGGCCAAATAATATCATAATTGGATAATTTTTATATGGTTAGACTCGTGAGAATGTGAGGATTCTGGAAATGAAAATTTTGCTCGATTCCGAGATGTGGGCCCGAGGGGCATTTTGGTCATTTTAAATAATTTTGCGTATTAGCTTAGAATTTAATTATAGAATCAGTTACTTGAGGATTTATTTATAACATGCAATTGAATTGAATATATTTGTGCCATTTGGAGTCGGATACTCGTGGCAAAAGCGTGGTTTCTAGTTGATTTTGAGCCGGTTCGAGGTGAGTGGCTTGTCTAACCTTATGTGGGGGACCTTTCCCCTTAGAATATGATATTTGGTAATTGAATGTCTTGTATGTGAGGTGACGAGTGCGTACTTGAGCTAATTGTTGAAAATCCGATTTTACTTAAGTATTTAAACTGAGTTCCTTTCTTACCTGCTTTATTCTACTTGAAAATATAACATGTGTTAGTTTAGAAAGGCATGCTTAGTTGACTTAAATTGCCTATTTGCGTAAATTGTTTTGTTTGCATTACGTGAAGCATGTTGGGCTAGAATTTCTTATTGCCTTGGTATTAAATTCCAATTCTGAATATCTTCTTGTTGTTGCTGTGTATTTACATTGGGAATACGAATATGGAATTCCGGTAGCCCCCCCCCTTGTCTGTTTACTTTGGGACTGCGGGTTGGATTCCCGATAGATCCCCCTGCACACTTACTTTGGGACTGCGGGTTAGATTCTCGATAGATCCCCCTCCCCCTGCACAGTTATATGGAACTACGGGAATGCACCTGGTAGATTCCCCTAGTACTGGGTATTTATATTTGGGGACTACGAATCGAGGTTTCTGGTAGATCCCCCATGCATTGATAGTTGGACTACGGGATGGTATCCCGGGAGATCCTTGGAACACATATATGATGGACTACGGGATGGTATCCCGGAAGATCCCCAGGATCGTTGTGATTGTGACCTCAGGCCGATATCCTTGGAGGTGCCCCAGTTATTATCTCTGTGTTGAGCTGTATTTCTTTCTGTTGTTTATCGTCTCTGTTCTAGTTGTTGCTATTCTTTCAATTCCAAGTTATTTCTTATTGATGTACTTATTTATACTGTTTTACTCATGCTGTTAGCCCTTATATCTTATATCTGAGTAGGGCTTGACCTTTCTCGTTACTACCCAACCGAGGTTAGGCTTGGCACTTACTGAGTACCGCTGTGGTGTACTCATGCCCGTTTTATGCATGTTTTTTATGTGCATATCTAGGTAACTCTACCCAGGCATATTATCCTCTAGGCGGAGAGATCTAGCAAAGACTTCGAGGTACATCTGCTGCGTCCAAAGACCAGGAGTCTCTTTCTTATTCTAGCTTTAGCAGTTAGCTTTTCCTTTCGTACTGTTGTTTTAGACATTCTGGAGTTAGACCAATGTATTACATTCTGTTAGCTTGTGTTCCCGTGAGTTACCGGGTTTTGGGATGATATTGTAGACTTCCGCATTATTGAGTTGTATATGCTAAACGGCATCTATATACAATTTTCCTTCTAGCTTGTTTAGTTTTAATTATTTGTTTCCGCAAGTTATGTTATTTTTGCATTTTTAGGCTTACCTAGCCGTAGGGACTAGGTGCCATCACGATATGTTCACGGAGGGCGAACTGGGGTCGTGACAGATTTTTGAGAAGAGAATGCTCTGCTACACATGGTCGGCACTATCCGCTACGGATCCACCAACATTCATTTAAAAAAAATGTAGCGCCCTTTGACAAAAGGGACATTAGCACCATGGAATAGTACTAGTATGTATAACTAAACACCATCCTGTTAGAAAGAACAACCATACAGGAGTAAAAAGGAAATCGTAAAGACAACAAAGTTTCAAATAAGCACCATGCCAACAATATAAGGAGGTTCACATGATTTTCTCATAGTTTCTGAAATTTTAGATTGGAGCATCCCACACTGTTGCATCATTATCCATATTACCACCACTTCCGTGAGTGGATTCCGATCACGGCCCGATCGGCTAAGTTGTCTCCCCGAGACGTTACCATTATTTCATTCACACTTTCTAGTTTCAATCATCAATATATTACCACCATGTGTATATATCATGGCGTCTGATCACGGCCCAACCGGCTAATCCATCTCCTCGAGACGTTACCATTATTTCATTATTCATCTCATTCCAATCTTTGGTTGCACATGTATTAGCTTACCGGCAGTTGGGGCCACAATTTTCACATTCCATAACTCACGTTTCACATTGTTTCCATTTTCAACATTTACATTGTCACTTAAGATCATAAGCACATACAAAAGCAATTTATGTCATAAGCATAGAGGGAATTCGTCAAGTTTGGCATATTAGTCCCAAAGTAACCTTGGCATGACATTTAGGTATTTAGCACATAGATCATGTTCTCCACACATCCTCCATTAACAAGAATAACACATTAAATACATAAAGAAGTACCTATCACATATGTTTTCACAACATCAATTCACTTAACATAACAAGTACTGCATTAATCACGTTTCGAACTTAAAACACTTACACGGGCACCCTGGAAGCTCAATTTCTAAGAGGAGGGGGTTTTAGCCGTACATACCTTAGTAAAACTTTCCTTAATTATTAAAAAATTCCAAGACTGTTAGCACTTCAATCTGTGGTATAAGAATTACAAATCGAACCAAGAATTAGAGACAAGATTAAGATTGTAGTTCATTTGAGCATATTATCAAACATTAAAGATGCATTATGATCTTAGGCCCCTTTTTGAAAGAAATTTCTTCAATATTATAGCCCAATTGTTGTCTCTTTTGTTCTCATCCTCCCCATACCCCATTATCTCTTGTGCATGCAAGATTAATAGCCCTTGTACCCATGTACCCACTTGCTAATTACCTATTTTAATAGAAATTTCGAAATTATTAATGAGGGTACAGTTCTTACCTCTTAGGATGAATACCTAGTAACTTCAATTGACAATCTTCAAGGTTTTGAGGCAAGGATTTAAAGAGGACTTTATGAAGATTACTCTCTCTCTCTCTCTCTCTCTCTCTCTCTCTCTCTCTCTCTCTCTCTCTCTCTATGTCATGAAATAATCAAAAAAAATGATCTACTGGGGTGTTTTTAATGGGATGGAGTCGAGTTTTAAAAATTAGAAAATAGGAGCCCGACTCAGATCTGAGATCGCATTTGCGATCGCAAAGTTGACTTGCGGACCGCAGAAATGCTCCCAAAATCTTAACACACTGTCTGGGTATGCGGCAAAAATGCGGTCCGCGTACCCATTATACGGTTGCATAATGCACCGCAGAACTGCCCCTTATAAAATCCCAAGGGGATTATGTGGCCCGCATATCGATTATACGATCGCATAATTGGCTGCATATTTGACCTTAAATTGACCAACACATTGTTTCACTCTACGGCGACTATGCGGTCCACAAAGCTATTATGCGACTGCATTCTCGACCGCAAAATCGCACTTTTCTGGAAAATATTATTTCGTGAATTTTTAATGCATAAATCAGTATAATAGTGCTAGACACTATGACCTATCAGGTTTAGAGTAAAAATCTTTCATGGGCCTCACACCAATAGTGCTTGACACCTCACTCTCTTTCAATTCTAAAGTACCAATAGTTGCTTGATCTCCATCGCCAAACAAATTGCCTTTTCCAATATCACTTTCAAAAGCACGACTTGGTGCATGTTTTTTAGTACCAACAACTTGATCATCTGCACCTTTCTCAGTTGTTAACTCTTCATTATTTCTATCTATACTCGGTCAATAAGCACTAGATTGTTCCTCTCCACCTTGTCGTTGAACATGTTCATCGCATTCAACAGCCGCTTCCTTAAGTGTAGCATTATCATCTGCAACTTTATGCGATGGATCATGAGAAGGATGTTCTTCAGTATAAACAACTTGATTATATACACCTTGCTTGCTTCCAACATTCTCAGTTGATAACTGTTCTTCATCGTTTCCGTATCTGCTCAATCTATCAGCACTGGAACGTTCCTCTTCAACTTGTTCTTAAATATGTTAATCGCCTTCAAAAGTCATTTCCTCACGTGTAGCATTTACATTTGCGACTTTATCTGATGCATCATCAACAGCATTAATATCCGATGGATGTCCGTAACAGTCGTTCACCCTATCATATTCTTGATGGTTACTCAAATCAAAATTGACATCGTCAATTCCATTTGATTTTTTGACAATCTTAAACAACTGTTCAAACTTCTCATCAAAATATTCCTAGAAAAAAATTACTATCAATGATTAATATGAATAATATCAGCATAAATAAAAATACTTCTCTATAAATTAGCTTGCCTTCACTTTTACAAAAACTGCATCCACAATAGCAGATCGCTCATCCTTTTTAAACTTATCGAAAAATTCTTTCACGATCGTGCTTCTTTCTTTTTCTGCATGCCTTTAAACCTCCATCATTAACCTCTAGAATAGACACACAACAAAAATTCATATATAAAAGAAAACTTCAGCTCAAAAACATGTTGTACTTTTACAAAAACAAAACCAAAAAACTTCAGATCAAAACTTACAGAACATATTGTGTCGAGTAATTCATTGTCATCAAAGTCAGTTGCAGAACGGATAGAACGACTCTGGGTACGAGATGATTTTCCAATAAAAGGAGTTCGGTTCGCGTCTTTTGATCGACTTCGACTACGTGGTGATTCACCAATAAGACGAGTTCGATTCACTTCTTTTGATCGACTCAGAGTATGTGGTGATTCACCAGTTGAAGGAACCGCATGAAGTACCTTTGAACGAATTCGGTTGCATGGTAATTGTCCAATTAAAGGCATTGAATTCAATTCCTCTTCTGTAGGAATTATATCCAATACCATAAAGTTGCGATATCTCTGTTTAATACAAAAAAGTATATTATGAGGAGAAAAAACTAATACATCAACATATTAATACAAAGACAAAAAAAAGTAACTTACTTCATGACTATTAAACATATCAAAAAGTTCGGGAAATTTAGGCTCTCCCACACATACATAACGTAACATTCTGGGAACCTAAAGGGTATCAAGGTACTCATCCTCTCTTATATGCTTCTCCCAAATATCTGGGAAGTACTCGTAGAACCAAGCACATAACGGATATGGAAATCCACCAAGTTTATACTCAGTTGAACGTAATTTGTTTTGCTTTTCCAATGCATGTTTCAGTTAGTAAATAAGCTTCTCATAAGCCACATTACACCAAGGATATTTAGCACAAGCCTTATCACCTTCAACAATAGATGCATACTCCTCCATCACAGATGACTCGATCTTTTTCCCAGACAAAATAGGCTCTACAACAAGAATTTCCATAAGCTTCACAGTATTATCATCACTCTCGCATATGTGTATGTGATTTACAGCATTCTTTGGAATTTCATTCCGAGTCATAAAATCTCGAATATCCTTCAATGTCACACTCCTGGACTTACCAAAATAGCGCTTCAGAATATTGCTCTCTCGATTAATTATTTTTTCAACATTATGTGTTGTGATCCGCAAACCGCACATAATGTGAAAGTGTTCAAGGGTGAAGGAAATATCATGGCCAAAAATCTTGAAACTAATGGAGTCTTGATCATTGGTGAATATTCGAGAAAGACACAGACAATGAACCAACTTCATGCTGCATTGGAAATTCTCCATAGCCATAATGTATCGAAATATACCATTATTAAGCTTATCCCATTGTGTAGAGTCAAGAAAGTTGCAATTAATTTCTTCAAATCGTGGTTCCCCTTTGAGTAACCCTTATAGTTAAACTAATCTCGAAACTCAAAATATCTTTGCCATGGTCTTGTAGGTGGAGGAGAAGGGACATAAGGACCTAGGGGTATTATAGGTTGTCTAGGTGCTTTAGGTGGTTTAGGTGCATTAGCGACTTTGCATACTTTAGCTGCGTTAGGATCATTAGGTGCTTTAGGTGCCATCTATTCAAAAAAAAAAAAAGTAAAAGATACAAAAAATAAGATCAGGACATTATCAAAAAGATCAGTTAAAACTTCAATCCCTATGAAGGCTGAAGTTCGACAGTTACAAAATAAAAACTTCAATGTTACAAGACAAAAACTTTAGCTCTAGAGCTGAAGTTCGACAGTAACAAAACAAAAACTTCAGCTCTAGAGCTAAAGTTCACCAGTAACAAAAATAACAACTTCAGCTCCTAAAGTTGAAGTTCACCAGTTACAAACACAAAACATTCAGCAAAAACACATGCTGTAGTTTTTACAAAAAATAAAGGCGAAATACATAAACGACCCCTCCAAGTTGTCCACAAAGGTCTGTTGAACACCACAATCGAGACTATTTCCAGTTAAATACTTCAAGTGGCTATTAAGTAGGTCAAGTAAACACATGTGTACAGCAGGCCATAGGCGTGAGTTGCACTTGCTGATGATATGGCAAATGAACCAATCAAAAAATGACATGTGTAATTTTACCATTTGAAACATGTAATTAATTTAAAAAATAAATTTAAAAAAATTATTTCCTAAACTAGTGCTCCCCCTTTCCCCTCCCACCCTCTCCTCACCCCCTTTCCTTCATCTTCTTCAACCCATCCCTTTTACTGAAATCCATCAGTCGACCAAAACCAACAAATTGACCAAAAAATATAGAATAATACATATAATGAAAAAATAATAGACCAAAACCAAACCATCAATAATCTGTCCAATTGGATTTACGTAAATATTTTAACATCAATTTAAGAAGCAATCAACAAGTGGGTTTCTTTCAAATAACTAATCGTAGAATTCCTTGATTTCCTCATTTATCTATCAAATGAAGCGGAAATTCGATGGAGGAGAAACCGATAATGCCAATTTCGCTGGCGACGGTGAGCTGATAAAGATGATGAAGCAAGTTATAGAGTCTGAGGAAGAGAAGAAGCTGCCCAGTAAGATTGAAGCGGCAATTTGATGATGGAGAAACCAACTGCTCAACCTCCGCCGGAGATGGTGCTTGTGGCGGTGATGGAAATTTTTGTGTTTTTCCTATCATGGAGGGTAAAGATGGGTGAAGATGGAGAAGATAATTGGGTACAATATCAAAGAAGAAAGATTGCAGAAAATTTTCAGCTAACTACTCAATTTTCCGGCCAAAAAGTTTACGGTGATGTAACTTCCTTCTCTAATGGAGAAGATAATTGGGGCAACGCAGAAGATGGAGGAAATTGGAGGATGTGGTGGGGTCCACATTGAATTATGGAAAAAAAAAAAGATAAACCTAACTTTCAAGATCTTCACGCGCTTAGATGTAGGTGTAATACACAAAATTTGTCATGTCAGCGGAAGGGGTTTAAGAGCATATATTTTTACTAAGTAGGGGTGTCTGACTGGTCATATGGCAAGTTAAGATGTTCAACTGACCATTGTGGACAACTTGGAGGGGCGCTTTATGTATTTCATCAAAAATAAAACACAAATTCAAATCCAAAAATAATGCTAAAACATGAAAAAAAAACTTCAGCTCCTATCTAAGGTATCATTGAACCATTATAAACTTCATACTTTAATAGTATCATCTATTTAACTCTCAAATTTTTAAAAATTTGGACATCTAATCACTGAAGAATTTATAAAATTTTCATCAACAATATAAACACTCGTTCAAAAAAACTAAAAACACAATCGCAAAAGTAAACCTAATGCACTTATCAAACTAAACCCTAAGAAACTATTTAATCATAAATACATGACTATCAAAATCAAAACAAGAAATAAAACCCAGAAATCATAAAATAAAACCCAGAATGTTAATGCAATATACCTGTGATTAAATCGTAATGGGAACAACGAAAAATAGCAGTTAAAAAATCAAAACAACAACAAAAACCGTTTCATTTCAGAGAAGAACAAATCAAAAAACACAAATAACGGGATAGAGACATAGAGACAGTAGAGGACTAGCGTATACTTGGAGAGAAAGTAGTCTTTTAATACAGAAGGGCAAAATAGTCTTTTTAAAAGGCTTTTAACAACAAAAAAATGGGTACGGGTCCAAACAGAAAGACAAAGAAGCTACAGGTTAAAAAGGGGCGCCCAAATAGGGTGCCCTGTGCAATTTTTACCATATTTGCCGCATAGGTTAGGGTAAGATCTGCGTACACATTACCCTCTCCAGACTCTACTTGTGGGATTCCACTTGGTTGTTGTTATTGTTGTTGAGACATATTTGGCGAATGAAAATATTATTTGCACTTCAGACCTATTTGACCTTAGAGAATCATAAGTGTAATTTTTACATTTTAGATTTAATTGCCCTTAAGTGCATTAAACTTCAGAGTTATTCTTTTTTTTCAACTTCAAACCCGCTAAGTCTAAGTTGATCCTAAAATGGGTAGACTTGTAAATATTTGTGCAAAATGAGTATAAATTCAACTTTGACCCCAAAACTGACTATAGATGTAAATGCCTTTTATGGGTCTTCAATGTTTTAGTCTTATGCGTCTTATGTTTTGATGATCTAACAAACTTGTTATGAAGAACTAGATAGATAACCTGGCCCATAGGATATACATAGCAGATTAGTGACTGTGCAAAATCAATATAACGAGGAACACAACAGGGAGCTACTCCCTTTGGGTTATCTGAGAAAAGTACAAGTCAAGTACATAGCTGGAACATAGCAGGAAAAAGTGACCATCATGCAACTATCACAAAAGAGGAACGCAACTAGTACCTAGTCCTATGACGTATCCTGACAGAAGTACAAAGTCCACTATCCAGCTGGAACGCAACTGCCCAGAAGTGGCTGTACAGACAATACAACAGTCACTTCTCATTGGGAATAAGCGTACACCAAGAGTTGACATCACTATGCATTGTGCTACAATTTATGATAAAACAACCTGGTACAAGACACACCATCTCTTGTGCATTCAGTGATATTCTCTCAAGAAGAAAAACCTTTTATCCGGCATTGAAATCACTGGTGTGTCAAAAACAAGAAGACAACTCCACTAAGGATCAGTTTCTAAATGTTTGCATGTACATCCATAGTTGAGTTGTAATCTTGCTATTTGTTCGTCATTGTAATTCCTAGTTTGCTTTCTTAGAAGCGTTGTGTTAGGAACAAATCAAATTCGTGAACTTCTGAGTTTATGTTGTGACTAGGGATAGTCATAAGTTAAATCCTTTGTAACTAGGAGAGTTATAGAGTGGCTTGTGGTTGTGCATCACAAGTTAGTTTGAAGTCTTTACAAAGTGGATTGTAATAGGTAGATTACAAGTTAGTTGAGTTTAAAGCCTACAGGTGTAGTTCGTGGTTTTTTTTATCCCCTTGTGTGGTATTTTTTCCATGTAAAAAATCTTTGGCCTTCTTTACATTCAGTCTTTACTGCATTCTATTCATTATCTTATAGAGGACCAGGTACTCTATAGTTTGGTGGACTCATATAAACTAATGGTATCGGAGCGGGTTTCTCCTATCAGGCTAACACCTAGGAAAAATCCTCAATGGCTGCTCCACCAAGCTTTGAAGAAAGACAATCAATTTATAGACCTCCCAGATTCAATGGTAAATACTACGGCTGGTAAAAGACCAGGATGCATGATTTTATTATGGCAGAAGATTCAGAGCTGTGGGACATCATTTGTGATGGTCCACTTGTTCTCATGAAAAAACTTGAAGAAACAGGACCATTGGTGCCCAAAGGGAGAAGGGAGTACAGTGGCATTGACAGAAAAGCTGTAGAAAAGAACTATCGTGCCAAGAAAATTTTGATGTGTGGCATAGGACCTGATGAGTACAATAGATTTTCAACTTGTGATACTGCCAAGGAAATATGGGATGCTTTACAAACCACACACAAAGGAACTACTCAGGTCAAACAATCCAAGATTGACATGCTCACCACTGAATATGGGCTTTTTAGAATGAAGGATGATGATTCCATACAAGATATGCACACCAGATTCACCTCCATCATATATGAGTTTCACTCACTTGGAGATGTCATTCCTAGAAACAAGCTTGTAAGGAAAATTCTCAGTGTTCTACTTGGGTCTTAGGAAAATAAGGTAACTGCTATCACTGAAGCTAAAGATCTACAGACTCTAACCATGGATGAGTTGATAGGTAATCTGAAAACATACAAGATGAAAAAAAAGACAGTGAAAGAAGAGAGCCAAGAAAGGAAAAGAACCTGGTACTTAAGGTTGAAAGCAGTAATTCAAGTGATGAAGATAGTGACATGGCCTATCTTACTAAGAGATTTCAAAAAATGGTTCGAAGAAATGGTGGCATACCAAAGTGGGGTAGTTCAAGTAAAACAAGGAACAACAATCTCTATCATAGATGTGGGAAGTCAGGGCATTTCATCAAAGACTGCCCACTTGCAAAACAGGAGCAGTATAAGCAAAACCCTAATAATGCAGGTAAAAGGAACCCGATTCCAGATAAAAGATTCAATCAAAAAAGTGTTGCAGACAATATCGTTAAGCAGTCTCTTGCTTCTTGGGGAGGCTCCTCGAGCGAATTTGAAAGGGAATCAGATGCAGAAAATAGTTCCATGATAGTAGTGGAAATTGAAGCAACGAAGTACGATTCACTATTCGCCCTGATGGCCCAGTCAGATGATGATGATGAAGAAAATGAGGTAAACTTCAAGGATGTTTAGAGAAATCTAAAATCCTATTCTTCTAAAAAGCTAAGGTCTTTATCAAATGTCTTAATTGATGCCTATTATAGTCTTGAAAATGATAAGGAGATCCTGACCATAGAACTAGGAGAGGCCGAACAATCTAGAGATGATCTAATAGTCTGTGTAGTGGACTTAAATGAGACCATAGCTAATCTTGAACAAGAGAAGGAAGCCTTGAATAAAAAAATAACTAGTGTGGAGAATGAAAGAGACGATTTGATGGTAGTTGTTGTTGATCTAAAAGAAACAATAGAAGGCCTTAGCAATGAGCAACGCACATTAGAACAGAGAGTCGCATCTATTGAAGAGGAAAGGGATGACCTGTTAGTAATATGCACTAATCTAGAGGAAACCGTCGAGGGACTCAATAGAGAAAATAGGAATGTAAGTCTTGGGAAAGGAAAGGAAGTAGCTAGTGAGTCTCACATTTTTCTTGAAAATGAGTTAACTGTTGTAAAAACCAAACTTTGTAATGAACTCGAGAGGAATCAGCAAATCCAAGCTGAGTTGGAGAAATTAACAAAATGATCTTGAAAAATGCCTGAAATGTACTTGGTCCTCAGATTTCGTCACCGCCATATATCTCAACAATAGTGGAAGCAAGCGTGGCATCGGGTTCCAAAGGGATAAAACTCCCTACAACCCGCACAACAAGTATGTCACTATACCTGATAACTGGCTTTGTACCCACTGTGGGAACAATGGGCATTTTAAAGTAAATTGCTAGGCCAGGGCTCAGTCTGCTCAGAAGAACAAGGTATTTTCTGATAGAGTGAATACTACCAAAAGACCAGGTACTACTCGCAAAAAGCGGATGCTACCTGTATAGACTAGGAAATCCCTCATTCATCCTTTTTATAGTAACAAGGGACCCAAACTAGTTTGGTTTCCTAAATCTAACCCTTGATGTGCATGAACAGGGAGCAGTGAGAGGAAGCAGACTATGATGGACTATTGACAGTGGATGCTTAAAACATGCAACTAAAAATATCATGAACTTCTTATCATTGAAAGCCCTGTAGGAAGGGAATGTATCATTGAGAAGGAAGTAAAAGGGTATATTCTTAGTGAATGAAAGAGCAGAAAGCTTACTTTGGCACTCGAGTGGGAACGAGCACTATGTGAATGGCCTAAAAAGTGCAGTCACCAATCGAATAACCTCAGTGAACAAAGAAAACAAGAACAGTCACTCCTGTTAATCATTAATCTCCACAAGCTGGCAGTATGAGATGAGTGAAATAGCCACCATGACATGAAGGATTGGTATATAAAAACTTCTCACCTCAGAATAAATTAACTCAGCCGGACCCGGTCCGTGGTTTGCCAAACTCAAGTATCACCTGGACATACGTTCACAAAATGATAGAAGAGGGGGAGAAGGGATCATGCAAAATTTCTCAACACCAAGGACTCCCTGGCGTAGATGAGAGAAAGAACGAAACTAAAGAAAATTCTACATGGACGGTGTTTATTGCCTTTGGAATCACCAAGAAACTCTATGCAAAAGTAATGAATACTACTCTCTACCTTAAAAACAGGTATCGGACCAGGTCCCTCTTAAATCAAAACTCACCAGGAGCTGCAAATTGGAAGAAAGTGTCTTGTTCTTGACAACAGGAAGGATCAGCTTGGGAAGCTCAATGGAAAAATACGAGTAAAGGAATCCTTCCGGTAAAGCATCTACAAAACAAATATAAAATTTCTCCAATAAAGGAGCACTAAGCTAGCAGGATCAATAAGACACTCTTCCTTGCCAAGAAAGAAACGATGAGGATCAATATGATGAACCAATCCTGTCTCTGGGAAATAGCTGAGGTTTCAAGTAGGGAGGATGATAACGTGACCAAGATGAAAGAGACTGGGGAAAGACAATGCAATATCATGCTCCATGTCTCACAAAGAACCTGAAGTGCACCTGTCATGATTCATGCCTCATCTCTTAGGAGATAAGAAAGCAAAACGAAATGACCTCATCAATAACTGGAGAGAAATTGAAAACACATTGAAGGGTGAGACTCTCTTCTGAGGGTTAATATAAAGAAAGGATTGATCGCTGGAAAGCATCGTAGGACAGAAGACCAAACTCCAGATATCTGCATCAAAGCCTCAAGTAGAGAATATTTCGGATAAATCAAGGTGAAGATGGGGTCACAAGAATCAAATGAAGAACCTGATCCTCTATTTGTTGACTGAGTAAGACACTATTAGGTAAAGGTAGCTTAAGTGTTTTCTGACCAAGCTTAACTCACTTCAATACCGTTGTAGGTAAACAAGCATGACGATCATAGAAGCTAAAGGTACAGCTATGAAATGCGAAAGGGAGCAACTAAAACTTTGTTCAAAAAATTGCTTCGGTATCAAGTTCATGTATCTCAGGTTAGTAGTAATGTGTTTATTCTGCATGCCCTCCCAAAAACAAAAAAAAAACTGTGTTTAACAAATTAATTCAAATGCCATATCATCCGCCTTTTCAACGTCTATATGTCATGTCTTGTCTTTCAAATCCTTTTGTCCCCTCTGTACTGTAATGTTTTACTACAAACCTACCGCCGTTTTCAGGACTATTCAGAACCTGTTTCTTTCTCCACTCATCATTAGCCCCTCTTTTACTAAAACTTCTTTTCCCTCTCACAGCAAGTCATGACCCTTCATCTTAGTTGTATAGCTAGGATTTTCTCTTCATCGCTCTCTTTCTTTATGTACTCATCTGCTAAGTTCTCATCTAATGGCGATCGAACAATCGTCTCAGTCTACCACTTTTAACACCGCTCCCACTTCATCACTTCCCTTGAAATCAACCCCAGAGCGTCACTATTTCACGCCTTCTACCATCTTACTCACTCTTGGTTTTTCCTCCACTCCTACGGTTTTCCCACTGTTAAACCATGTTTACCATTATTTTGATAACCCTATGTCCAGTCAATCCTATGATCCCTTCAAAAAACATACAGAAGGTTTTACTCCTCAGGCGTCAGAAGCCCCTGAGGATGATTCTGACCAGTATATAAACTCCTCCATGTTGGACTTAGTGACTCTCAAGGAGTCACCTGAAAAAGGAAGCAGCAACATCATGGCTGTAGCTGCTGAAAGTATGATGAATGAAGGAGCTTATCTTTCGTCTGAGTATCAGGGGGAAGAAATTTCACTTCTAGGAAATGCAAGAACTACAGAACTCCTTGAGTCCTTGGCTCATGAGATATTCCCAGAAAAGCCTTATGATGAACCCATTTCTCTTCCATGCAAGCTCACTCTTGTACCTCCCATTCACTCCAAGCTCTTAGAGTCTTCCTCCAAATCACTCACTATCAGGTCACTGCAACAAGAGAGCTCTGAGTCCTCATTTCAGAAAAGTGAGAGGAGTGTCAAGACAAGGAAAAAGGGGAAAATGAATCCAAAAGATTTTATCAAGAGTGGGTCAGTAAACCAAGTAGACAAAGATGCCTCAAAGGAACCTGGTTCCTCAATACAACAATCTATGGCAACTCACCAATCTATAAAAGGGGCCGTTGATAAAACTGTCGAGAAACAGAAAGGGTCATCTGTGAAGTACAGTAGCAAGTCTAAACAGAGTTCAACCGAGCTAGTCGTGTATGAGGATAATACCGTAGGGATCGTAATCTGGAAAGGAAAATATGCAGAGGGGTCTGGCAAACAAAAGAAGAAAACTATTAAGGAACCTGATTGAACAAGGTCCATGACCTATAATGGTGGTCTGTGGCAGCATAGATTAAGAACTCAAAAAGTGTTGTGGGGACGTACATTTAATCCAGCAATTTCCGAGATAGCAGGCATGAGACAAATTCTAGATATTGTGGAATTTCAACAATGGGAACACCTGTTTGAAGGAAGCATACCTCTAGTGTATGAGGATGCAGTACAAACCTTCTACGCATCTCTTTTTACTGTTGAGGGGGATCATATCTGTGCGCTCGTAAATGGGGTAGACATTGTAGTCGATGCTTCAACCTTGGGGAAGGTTCTCAGAATTCTGTGAGAAGGTATGTCCTCAGTTAAGAGTATTTATGGAATGAACTTTTGGAGAACAGGTGCATAAGAAGGTATTGCTTCCTGAGTATCAGCTTCTCTTTGAACTGATCAACAAAGTACTTTTACCCCGATCTGAGAGGCAATCTACTGCTACAAAATCAGATATGGTCCTAATGGAAGCGCTTGATGAGTTTGTCCCAATCAATCTGCCTGCAATCATGATAGACCATATGTAGAAGGTGGCAAATTTTAAGGGTGGAAATCATGGTTTACCTTATGGCTTTCTTCTCACTCAGGTGTTCAGATTCTATAAGGTCCCCTTGGGAAATCCCAGAGTAGGCACACGCAAGCAGTCCTTCTCCAAGACTACTCCAGAAGAATGTGAGTGTATAGAAAGAGTTGGTGGAAGCATCTCTACTATTTCTCAGCTTGTTAAAGCTCAAAATGTAGCTTATGAGGAAATAAGATGGTTGAGGGCTCGAAATGCCATTCTGGAAACTCAGCTTAGTCAAACAGCTAAAGAACCTAATTTTGTAAGTAAGGAGATTACGATTGACACAAGAAAATGAGATACTTCGAGCTAAATTACTTGAAGAACAGCTGTCTGCAAATGCTAGACTGGACCTGGTTCTCAAAACCATTGTTGTCTCCTCCTCCAAGCCTCCTTCCTTTAGTGTCCCCTAGAGTTCTCTTTGTGTCCAGCTATTTTGCACCAACGTCATGTGGTTGCTATTTTACTTTTGTTTGCCTTTTTTCATGTGCGTGATGGCATGTTGAACTTAACTATTACTGCTCCTGAATTGCTTAGTCCAATGTAAACATTAGTGAAACAGCTTCCTTTTCATTGCTTGTACAATAATGTGTTCCTCTGGATTCTTTTTTCTATCATGTTGTGTGCACATATATGGAATGAGCTATTTGTGTTGGACTTCTTTATGCTTATTACCTGCGTGTGCTCTTCTTATTGCCTGTTCTTTTTAATGATGCCAAAAGGGGGGAAAAAATTAGACTGTGAGATGAGGGTAAGTGCATGCTGAGTAATACTATATGTGTATAGGTGAGAAAAAATCTAGTTTGAGATTAAGGGGGAACTGTTTAGTCATTCTAAGCTATTGGGGGAACTATCAACTATACGATTATCGGAAAATCACAAGAGGAAGATCTGAGGTTAAGCGGGAACTTTGTGTAGTTCTGGCATCTCATCTGGTTATTTCTGCTCTAAACACATATTTTCCACGCCTAAGTTTTATGCATCTTATGTTTTGATGATCTAACAAACTAGTCATGAAGAACCAGATAGAGAACCTGGCCTACAGGATATACATAGCAGATCAGTGACTGTACGAAATCAATATAAAAAAGGAACACAATGGGGACCTACTCCTTTTGGGTTCTCTGAGAAAAGTACAAGTCAAGTACACAGTTGGAACGCAGCAGAAGAAAGTGACCATCAGGCAACTGTCACAAAAGAGGAACACAACTAGGACCTGATCCTATGACGTGTCCTGGCAGAAGTACAAAGTCCACTATCTAGCCGGAACGCAACTGCCTAGAAGTGGCTGTGCAGATAGTACATCAGTCACTTCTCATTGGAAAGAAGCATACACCAAGAGTTGACATCACTATGCATTGTGTTACCTTTTGTGATAAAACAACCTGGTACAAGACACACCATCTCTTGTGCATTCAGTGATATTCTCTCGAGAAGAAAAAGCTTTTATCCGGCATTGAAGTCACTGGTGTATCAAGAACAAGAAGACAACTCCACTAAGGATCAGTTTCTAAATTTTTGCATGTACATTCATAGTTGAGTTGTAATCTTGCTATTTGTTCGTCATTGTAATTCCTTGTTCGCTTTCTTAGAAGCGTTGTGTTAGGAATAAATCAAATTCGTAAACTTCTAAGTTTATGTTGTGACTAGGGATAGTCGTAAGTTAAATCCTTTACAACTAGGAGAGTTATAGAGTGGCTTGCGGTGGTGCATGACAAGTTAGTTTGAAATCTTTGCAATAGGGTGTTTGCAAAGTGCTTGTAATAGGTAGATTACAAGTTAGTTGAGTTTAAAGACTACAGGTGTAGGTTTTGATTTTTTTATCCCCTCGTGTGGGATTTTTCCATGTAAAAAATCTCTGGCCTTCTTTACATTCAGTCTTTACTGCATTCTACGTATTATCTCATAGAGGACCAGGTACTCTATAGTTTGGTGAACTCATATGAACTAACAGCCTTTACGATATTAGTTGCCCAAAGGACGTTAGCTAATACTACCTTTGGTTTAATCAATTTTTTGGTCTTTTTTTTTGTGGTCCACGATATTTAATTTTTCAATATCAAGAAGTAATTAATTGTTTTCAAAGTTACCCTTGAGTCTAGAAATATTTAATATATTTCTTATGAACAAAATTAAGGTTAATGTGATCTATTTTAATATTAATTAATGCTAAAATATGAGTTTTTTACTATGCATGAAAGTAACTAAAAAAATCAATTAAAATGGACCGGATAGAATATGAAACGAAGGGATTGCTAATTATTATTATTTCAAATGAATTATATATTGAAAGTCTACGAATTGATCTAGAATTATTCAAACATTCAGAATCCTTTGTTTCCAAGTCAAAAAATTTCAAGTCTCAATGCTAATGTAATACTGAATTTTCAAAGTCTAAATCCACTGGATCCCATAATTAACGTTCACACCCGAAAATTGTGTGATAACCCAGAGGTCATCTTTTGTTTTAGAACTCGAATTTGGGTTTCGAGGCCTTGAAAACTTTATTTTCTTTCTTTTCGATTTGCGTATGCAATCCGAGCACATTTTTCAAAAGCCTTTATGTGAATTTTAAGAAAAATATTGAATTTGGTCTTTAAAGTTAATTAAAGTTGACTTTGGTCAGTATTTTTGGTAAACGAAACCAAACCCGTGATTTGAAGATCCCGTAGAGTCCGTAGTAAAATATGGGAGTTGAGCATATGCTCGGAATCAAATTCCGAGGTCCCTAGTCCGAGAAATAAATTTTTTGAAAAAAAGTGTTAACTGAAAAATATACTCCCTCCGTTCCAATGTATGTGAACTTATTTCCTTTTTGGTCTGTTCCAAAAAGAATGATCTCTTTCTAAATCTAGAAATAATTTAGCTTAAACTTTCAATTCTACCCTTAATGAGAAGCTTTTATAATCATACAAACACTGTAGATCACTTTTGGCTTGTTTAGGACCACAAATTTCAAAAGTCTTCATTTTTTTCTTGAATCCAGTACCAAGTCAAACAGGTTCACATAAATTGGAACAGAAGGAGTAATGTTTATGGAAATTGAAAAGTGTTGGAACTTGATGGTATCTGACTCGTATTTTGGTTCTGGATCCCAGTACATGACCATTATAATATATAAACCTTATGTGTAAAATTTGGTGAGAAACGGAAGTAATTTGACGTGATTCGGACCTTTGGTTGAGAAAATAGGAAGTTTGAACTATCTTGAAAATTTTATTAGTTTTGGTATTAAATTCGCTGTTTAAGCTGTTATTTTGGCAATTTGATCGCACAAACAAGTCCATATGATATTTTTAGACTTGTGTGCATATTTAGTTTGGAGCCTCGAGAGCTCAGGTGAATTTTAGATAGGCCAAGAAGTGTTTTGAACCTTAAGGAAAATTTTCTGGTATTGCAGGTCTGCAGACTTCGCATTTGCGAAGTCTGGCTCGCAAATGCGAGCATCGCAATTATGAAGAATCATCGCGTTTGAGATAACAGGGCTGGACAGGGGGACCTTTGCATTTGCGAAGTTCATCGTCGTAAATGCGACATGAACAGTGACCGAAATTGCGAACAGTTGATCACATTTGCAAAGGCAGCAAGTAAGGCCAAGCTTCACATTTGTGAACCTGTGATCGCAAATGCGATATCCGCAACTGTTCAAAAACAAGTTTTGACGATATTTTCACTTCACTTCTCAAATTTTCAACCCTAAACTCCCATAGGCAATTCTCCAAAAAAGAGTTATTCCCCAAATTATGTGGACAGTTTCCACGAGTTCTGCGGAACACGGGGGTAGTGGAGACCACCAATAAGGTCGAATTTGCTACCTTTCATCTGTTAGGTTCTGCCAAGAAGTGGTGGAGGGATTATTGTTTAGCCAGACCAGCTGGGTCACCAGCTCTAACTTGGGACCAGTTCTCTCAGCTTTTTCTCGAGAAGTTCCTTCCTGTCACTCAAAGAGAGGACTACCGCAGGCGGTTCAAGCATCTTCAGCGGGGTTCTATGACTGTCACCTAGTGTGAGACTTGGTTTGTTGATTTGGCTCGTCATGCTCTTCTTATACTCCCTATCGAGAGAGATCGAGAGAGAGAGAGAGAGAGAGAGAGAGAGAGAGAGAGAGAAGGTTCATTGAGGGACTCGCTCAGCCTATGCGATTGCAGATGGCTAAGGAGACAGGAAGCGAGATTTCTTTCCAAGATGCGACCAATGTGGCTAGGCGGGTTTAGAACATTTTCAGTTTTTAAAAAAATATTTTCGTTTTTTAAAAACTGAATAAAATATTTTCAACAAATTATTTTCGCTTTTAAAAAATATTTTTTTCTTCATTCTTTAGTTTTTTTAAAGATTTTTTTGTAAAAACTAGAAAAACAAATTTGTAAAAACTATTTTTTTGTTGTAAAAACAGGAAAAAAATTCATTTTTTAACAAAATATTTTCGTTTTTTAAGAACTGAAGAAATTATTTTCAAAAAATAATTTTCACTTTTTACAAAAAAAAAAATTTTGTTAAAAAAATAAGGGTTATATATAGACCTTATCGTAAAGTCCAGGGGGGTATCCGGGCCAATAGTATAACGGCAAGGTTGGATATGGGCTAAACTTTTAACAAGGGTTATATATAGACCTTATCGTAAAGTTCAAGGGGGTATTTGGTGTGTGTTAAGATGATTAAACTAATAAAACACATATTGTGTATTCATGTAAACGCTGTGAGTATTTTTTTCCAGGAGAAGATCACTTTTAGCTCATGGCGAAAACTATTTACATTTAATAGCCGTTAGAGTGTATAAAAATTATATATTTTTGTATTTAACAAATAGAAATATATACATAATATTATTACATTCAGGCAGGGTCCAAGGAAGGATCCCACCTAAGACGTGTGATAAATTAAAAAACAAAAAAAGGACTTTTAAAAGAGAATGGGCAAAATACAAAATTGTCCTGTTGGAAAAATAATTACATCCACTAGCCCTATATATATATATATATATATATATATATATATATATATATATATATATATATATAAAAATTACACTTGCTAAATGAGTGAGAGACACTTGAGATTCTCTGATCTCTATTCATCCTCGTCATCCTACTTCAAGCTGATTTAGACATGTTAAAAAAAAAATAGGCAAAGGACCCACCACCCCGAGGGCAACTTGTGTGAGTCCGAAACTTTTCTAACATTTTTTTGGACAAAAAATACGTTTTTACTGCTACAAAAAAAGTTACCTAAATACATAATTCGCAGTACTATACTGCGAATTACCTTAACAGCTAATTTCTATTAAAGTAATTCGCAGTATAGTACTGCGAATTAATAAAAAAATTAATTAATATGCAGTAGAGTACTGCGAATTAGTTAAAAAAATTAGTGATTCGCAGTATTCTACTGCGTATCATTAAAAAAATATTTTTTTAGCTAATTCGCAGTACTATACTGCGAATTACATATTTATTTTTATTAATTTGGCCCCACCAATAATTAACTGACATAACAATAATTCAAACACATAAAACGTACGTAGTATTGTACTGCGAATTACTTAAAAAAAAATTCTTCACCTTGCCTTATTTAAAGGCGTTTCAATTTTATGAAAATTCATTCAATACAAACTTCGAACTTCCGTTCATACTTCTCTCTTCTTCATATCAATCATTTTTGTACAATGTCTGAAGAGCCAAAAATAAGGGTTCATTATATTGGGGGGTGAGGTTGTGCTGGAGAATAACTCTGTGAGGTATAACTCACCTCCACAGTGTCATGTTAAATTGCCGCTTATTATGGAGTATGATAAATTGGTTTCGTTGTTATGTAAAAAAATGAGTGTGAGGAAGCATTCGGTTAACCTTAAAGTAACGGGTAGGTTTTCGTATTCAGTGACTCCGCAGGAGTTTGCTTATTATTCTGTTTAACATCGAGGATGATGAAACTCTTAGAGATTTTTTGTGGATTCCGGATGAATATTTTACTGTAATAAAATTATTGAAAATGTACGTCAAGGTGAAAGACGTTCCCAATAATGAGGGCGTGCATAGTAGGAATAACCCCCGATCATCGGGTGGTTATTCTGGAGCAGTTTTTGCCGGACAGATTGCTGATGAAAGAGCTTGCCTTGATTTAAACTTGTCACCACCAGCGAATAAGCAGCCACAAAATAATTTTTCGACTTTATATAATCCACAAGACGACTGGTAAACTTCGATTTTACTATGCTTTAGCGATGTTTATTTTATGTTTTAATTGGATTTGTATTAACATTTATATTTTTCATAGGGGGTACAGTCCAGATATGAATTTTACAAGTTATGACCCCGTCCCTAGTTGGAATATGCGTAGTTCTGGAGTATTGGAGCACGGTGGTCCATCCGGGAGTCATCACCAACAAGAAAATATCAATCATTAAACGTCAAGACAGTACGACTTGTAAGTAAAGTGATATAGCTATATCAAAAGTATTTATGTAGTTGGATAACTTATCATTTTGTTATTTTTGTGCAGTGAAAACGAGCTTCTTGATGTTCCTGACCTCACACAGTTGCCCATAGATGACGTATTGACTCGTAATTTGGCTTATGCGCAGAGTCAGGAAGATGATAGTGATTATGATAATAATGCGGATGAGTCTGGGGATGACATACCCTTCCATGATGAGGGTGATGACGAGGAGGAAGTCAATGTTAAACCTGAGCTGACGAGGGAGCATGTTCATCCACCTCCCGCTAGACAAAGAGTCTACGAGTCACACGTGCCATTTCATGAGCAGAATATTTCCTACCTTGATAATTTGCCAAGTATGACGAACGTGGATGCCCTCACAAGGGATGATGACGAAATTCGGTCAGCGATATGGGATGAGTCTAGACCAGCTGTTCTGATAAAGAGCATGTATTTCCCCGATAAAGCTGTAAAAATTTACAGTATAAGAGAGTGTCGTGAGATGACGGTAAATAAGTCAACTATGGAGGTATACAAGGCTGTATGTTATAGGTTGTTTATGGGTTGTCACTGGATGTTGCGTGCCAGCAAGAAGAAACCAGGTTTGTGGAAAGTGGGTAAATTTTTTAGCTAGCACGGATGTGAAATGGACACATTCAATGAGAATCACTTCAACTTGTATGTGGACTTGATTTCTCTTGTCTTGATTCCATATTTGGAAGTGTCCATTAGGTTCAAGATTAAAAAGTGTATTACAGCCGTCCACCAGAAGTATGGTTGTACTATAACCAAAAGAAAGGCATATCTCGGTCACAAACGTGCCTTTGAACTTATTTATGGTGACTGTGATAAGTCTTTTTCAAATCTGCCCAGGTACATGGCCACACTGCAACACTTTAACCCCGGGACTGTTGTTGAATGGAAGCGTGAGCGGAGTCCGACAGACCGGAATATATTTTCAAGTACGTATTTTGGTCATTTAAACCAGTAATTGATTGTTTTGTGCATTATCTTCCTGTAAATTCCATAGACGGTACTCATGTCTATTGAAAGTATGATATTAAGCTTTTGATTGCAGTTGCAGTAGATGTCAAGAGACAAATATTTCCACTAGCTTTTGCCATTTGTGCCAACGAAAGTGAAGAGACGTGGATGCATTTTTTGAACCACTTGAAGCAGCACATTGTCAAACAGCGTTCAGGTATTTGTCTAATATCTGATCGGCATGGTGGTATTTTAAGTTCTGTATGTCACTTGCCTGAATGGCATGAACCATATGCATACCACTGCTACTATGTGAGACACTTGAACGACAATTTTCAGAAGAAATTTCCTGACAAAGCCTTGCATGACTTAATGTGGATGGCTGCAATTGAGCACCAGCAGTGCAAATTCACGATGCGTATGGAAGCGATCTGGCAGATAGATCCACGAGCCTATACTTGGTTGATGCGACATGAGCTTCACATGTGGACATTTGCATGTTGATGGCGGCAGACGATGGGGAGCCCTCACTACAAACGTGTCGGAGTCATTCAACGGCTTGTTGAAGTCTGCCTATGGACTGCCTATCACTGTCATGGTTCGCATGACATTCAAACAGAGTTCGGAGAGGTTTGTTGAAAGGCATGTAGCTGCATCGGCATTGATGGACCGGGGTGTTGAATTTATTCCAATACCCATGAGAAGATTTGAAAGGTCCAGGAGGTGAGCACAGTGGCATTCATTTCTTCGGTATGATCACGAACGGGGTGTTTTTGAAGTTAAGACCGCTATCCGCGGACACCGTGGGAATAATCTACAAATGGTGAATGAAAATAGAAGGTTATGTTCATGTGGGAAATGGACCATCTACCACATGCCGTGCGCACATGCGTTGAAGTGCTTTCAACAAGTTAGATGTGGGGCAACAAACTATATTGATAGGCAATACAATATTGCTGCATACGTAGACACGTATAGTGGGAAGTTGCATCCATTAGGTGTTGAGCATTATTGGCCGCCGGAACCTTTTAAGATGGTATGTAACAAGGACTATTTGCGCAAGCTGCAAGTGCAAAAGAGAACACGTATACAGAACCAAATGGATGTTGGTGAGTCCGTTTATGCGCGTAAATGTGGCGTATGCTCG
The DNA here is from genome assembly GCA_026770625.1 of Nicotiana glauca. NCBI lineage: Eukaryota > Viridiplantae > Streptophyta > Magnoliopsida > Solanales > Solanaceae > Nicotiana > Nicotiana glauca. The sequence continues at coordinate 98,336 of MU731079.1, forward strand.
CAAACAGTACACGACCGTTGTAAATGTCCTTCAGGTGGTGTGCGTGGCGGTGGTAATCCGGCTCCTGGTGCAAGTTCGTCGAATGTACCCAACTATCAAGGATACCCCTAGTCTTTTGTTTTGGTATTGTTTTTTGTAATAAGTGTTTGTAGTTGTGTATTTTGGAATGAGTGAAGAAAAAGCTGTTTAATTGTAGGAAAATATAATATGTATAGCGTGGTTTGATATTTTCATATAACAACACAAACACTTAAACTTAACGTCCACTTCAATTAAAATAAAATTTAGTACAACAAACAAGAAAAATATTACTACAGCACAAACACAAACATAGCAGGCCAACATAATAAAAATACATGAAATATAAAAAATACACTAAACACATAGTAGGGATTGTTTAGTCCCGATTGCCATTTATTCTCCGCTTCAACCACTTAAATCTTTCTTTCAGTTGTTCTTTTTCCTCTTCTACCTCTTTCAGTTTTGCCTTCACCTCCGCAAGTTTCCGTTTATATTTTTGTTTTCATTCCTTTTGTGCTTGAAAATTCCATTGTGCTTTCCATTTTTCTTCTCCCACCTCCTTCAGTTTCGCCCTCATTTTTGCAATAATTCTATCGCTTTCTCTTTGCATTTCATGTTGGCGTAAATTCTGATTATGAAGAAAGTACAGTTGTTCTTTGTAGTACTCTTGGTAACATGGTTCATTAACCCATTCCTCAATCTCACACATAGGTTCTCCAGGAACCTTGTAAAACTAATTCAGACAATGCCAGTAGCGGCGTCCAGCTTCACCACCGTCCCAACAATCTTGCATCATGCATGATTTTCCATAGTAGCACTTTGGTGCACGAAGAGGTTGAGCCATATTTACTTTTAATGAAATATTTGCTTTTACTAATTTTTGAGCATACAAAATAACTACAATGAGCCCGTTATTTATAGGCGAGACAAAATAATTAATTCGCAGTATAGTACTGTATTTTATTGAGTTGTCTTGTCGTGCTGAAAAAGATAAAAATCATGTGAAAAAGCTGAATTCTTGCAGAAAAATTTAAAATCAATAATTCGCAGTATAGTACGGCATTTTATTGAGTTGTCTTGTCGTTCTGAAAAATATGAAAATCATGTGAAAAAAGTTGCTTTCTTGCAGAAAAATTTAATCATTAATTTGCAGTATAGTACTGCATTTTATTGAGTTGTCTTGTCGTTCTGAAAAAGATGAAAATCATGTGAAAAAAGCTGCTTTCTCGCAGATAAATTTAATAATTAATTTGCAGTATAGTTCTACGTTTTATGGAGTTGTCTTGTCATTAAGAATTTAATACTTAATTAGCAGTATAGTACTACGTTTTAGGTTTGCAAGGTTTATGTTTGTGTTGTACTGTTTAAGTTAAATTGTTGTTCAAACGCAATTAAAATAAAATTATTGTTAAAAGATAATTGTTACCATTAATTACATAATGCACTATTTACACAAAGTAAAAACACAAGTAAATCAGTGAGTCCCGCAGTGTCACGCCCTAAATTCGAGGGATATGACCGGCGCTCGACCGGGTATCCCCAGTCAAGCGGACCTGGGTGCCTTTCCTATCCCACGTGTTACCCCCACATTTTCATTACTTAATAACCAAGTGAAATAGCTATTCATAATTGAAAACACCTTTTATTACAAAACATACACAACATACGTGGTTCTCAGCATGGTTTACATCTTACACCGCCCAATATACAAAATACATATTTACATAAGTTCGCAACCCACATTTACTGTCTACGGAGCCTTTAAGGATACAAAAGGGTGATACAATACTTACCGGTAACAAGGCTCCGGCTATACCTTATACCAAAAACCAAAACAAGACTCCGAAAGTAAAAGCGGCATGAGCCACGCAAGGCCCCGAGAGGAAAGGGGCTCGCCAAAGCATCTGACGAAAAATGAAGGGGAGCTACTATCGGTGGACTGGAGTACCTGCTATGGATCCACCTACAATCATGATACGAATGTAGCGCCCTCGGCAAAAGGGACGTCAGTACATTTGAATTGTACTGGTATATATGAACAAACCTTGCCCTAAGTAAACTCAAACCATACACAAGTTGCAAGCAATAACAGAAT
>MU731079.1:114290-152293 GCA_026770625.1 Nicotiana glauca
TTATAGATATTTATATATACTCGTTCAAAGTGGGGGCTTGTGCGAACTCATTTGAAATCTTAGCCTATAATGGACTTTTCCAATTTTTCTTATACTTAGGCCTTTCCTTGGACCCCAAATTACTTACCATGAGACTTATACACATATTTACCAATTCCAATTTATGTAAACCATGTTAATACCAAATAAAACATTATAATTAGCCTACGTGGCACCGCGAAACCCTAGGTTACTTAGAGAAATTTTTTCGGGGCCTTACACGCAGCCTGTGTGCTTCAGTGCTGCTGCTAGCCTAAGTCGCATCCCTTGTCGCCCGGGTACACTATTTGGATCATCGTCATCAAGCCGTCTCTTTATGTGAGGATGTGCAGCAGCATCGACACCACAGCTGGCAGGATCGGAAGAATAGGACGTCGGGCCATCAGTAAGCTACAACACAAGTAGTAATCTTAGCAAACCTAAAAAGAATATTTGTATTGTACGTGTAGAGTCAAAAAAATATTTTCTCACCGTGGTCTCATCCGTCGCCTGAGTATATGCATCCGTGGTGTCCTCATCAAAGCATGTAGTGGCCTCAAAGATGGGTTGGGACAAAACCTTCATAAGAAAGTTAAAAAATAATTAATGTCAGCTCATTAAGGAAAAGAAAACAACTTTGAAATTTTAAAGAAATACAAACATTCCTGCGCATGTGGTAGATCCGCATCAATCGCCGAGGATGAGGCATAACTCAACCTGTGCCCGCCATCAACATCCTGGATGGGCCGATCCTCAGCTGTGGTAGATGGGCATGCAAAGTACTGGTCTACATCCCCGTCGAATGTGTGCTTGATCGACAATTCTCCTGATGGGGTGAACTGCGATGCTGGCAGAGATAGCTGAAGGTTGTACGACGGCATGCTGCTGGATGGCTCATCGACCTGAGGTCCATAACCCGATGGATCATCTCCAAGAGCCTCATATCCAAAATCCCCATCATGTCCTTCAACAGGTGGGCCAAGAAGTGCCTCATAGCCCCCTTGCTGGGGACCACCTCCTTATCGTCCCCTACGACCCCCGCGATCCCGTGGCGTACCCTTGCCTCATGGGGAACCCCTCCCCCGTGCCCTATCCCTACCTCGTGGAACACCCCTACCCTGATGGTAGTCCACTGGCGCTGCATACTGAGCTTCGTGGTCCAACCTCGCGGCATCTCTCGCCTGAAGCAGGGTCCGATGAGCCAGCTGTGCCACCCGCCAGCCATAGTCAACGAGTGCAGGATTGTCGTCATGCTGCTGCATCTCCTGGCCCAACTGGTAGAGGCTATGATGTCCAATAGCCTGTAAAACATTTAAAATATTAATTAAATAATGATATATCATAATTATAAAATATTAATAAGCCACAAAAATATACCAGTGCCTCGTGCCTCCCGACATATGGTCTGTAGCGATCGCCAAGCACATGAATGGGGTTCCCGATCATCCGTCGGGTGTGAAGGCGGTACCATGACGCATACAGATGAATGGTGGCCTACTGGGTAAATGTAGGTGCTGGCGAAATACGGTGACCTCGCTCCTTCCAAGTATGTACCTGCTGCTCTAGCCATCCCATATATATAACGTCCACCCTGGCACGGTCGTCTCGCTAATAGTGTGTAGCCTCCCATCCAGGATCCCCCGGTATAGGTTGGGGACGGTGAAACTAGTGAATCACACGCTCTATGGCATGATACTCAACCATATCAAAGAAGATCATCGGGACTGAGGTGCTCCAAAGCAGTCTGTCGACTGAGCAAATATTGGGCAGCTGAACTAGCAACTCGTCGTTGTATGGCATCCAAATGAACTACCAAATAATAACATAAATGTGAGTATGCGCAACATAACTCTATTATTAATTCGCAAGTGTAGTACATATTTACCTGTCCGTCCACCAGCATATCTAACACATCCCTGACAAGGGGGAGATTATGATAAGCATCGCTCCCTCGGTAGTTCCCATGCCGGAGAATCCACCTAGAAGCTAGAGGGAGAAATGGATAAGCCTCACCGGGCGCAAGTGGTGGTAGAGGTGGCTGCAACAGCATGATCCGCTGCAAGGCCCAAACCTAAGATAAAAGGTAGATGCAAAATTTATGAGTCATTTCGACCATATAGAATTCAGAATAATGAACAGAGTATTCGAAAATGTTGTCACCTGTAGGAGGGGCAGAAAACCACATATGTCCACCGCTGGACTCATGCTCGCCTGGTACATGCTCCTATACAGGTATGCCAGAACAGTAGCACCCCAGTTGTACTGAGGTAAATCATATAGCCACTGAAGATGATGGAAAAAGGGAAAACTCACAGTACTTCCCGAAGTGTTTGTGAACAAGACACGCCCGAAAAGCAGGAGCAACGTCAACCGCGTGTACCTCTGAATGTAGAGATCCTCCATCTCCCCGGTAATGTCAGGGTGCAAAAAAGCCATATGATCTCTAATGGCTGACAAAAGAATGCGACTGCCCCCAATGCCACCCTCTGGTCTATAACCAGTAAACTGCCCCATCATATCCTAAAACTGGGCACGCGTCGTGGATCTAATGTAATTGGGCAGTGTCACGACCCGTCCATCTACGCGCAGCCCGTACAAAACTTGAAGATCCTCCAACGTGATGGTGGCCTCTCCAGTGGGCAAGTTAAAACTGTGCGTCTCCGGCCGCTCTACCAACGCCGTGATAAGAGACCAATCGAGTTGCATCCGTCCAAGCTCAAAAATAGTACAGAAGCCCGTAGCCTGTAAGCGCACGACTACGCAGGCATGGAAAGGATGCTCCACCATGAACTCCCACAAATCATCAAGTCTCCTGGGGTGGAGAACCTACTCTGATAGCTGTCCCTCCCATAGATAGGAGGACCTATGGTCTCCCTGCAACACTAACAGCTGATCCTCGGCAGGTCCAGGATGCGCAGGCGGCGGAAAGGATCGTCTACTATAATTTAAACAAAATTAATTGTGTGTGTTAGTTTAATAAATTAAACAATTATTTTTAATATTGGACTGAGTAATTATCTATGGGCTCGAGGCTCGATATTTGAGGCCCGGTAGCACCAATCTATCCTTAGTTATTATGTGTGTCATTTTCAACATTTTTTAGAAATTTGTTTGTTTAATAAATTAAATTAAAAATTCTTGAATTGGACTTAATAATTATGTATGCCCTTCGAGGCTCGATATTTGAGGTCCGGTAGCACCAACCTATCCTTAATTATTATGTGAGTCATTTTTAATATTTTTTAGAAATTTGTTTGTTTAATAAATTAAATTAAAAATTCTTGAATTGGACTTAATAATTATGTATGCCCTTCGAGGCTCGATATTTGAGGTCCGGTAGCACCAACCTATCCTTAATTATTATGTGAGTCATTTTTAATATTTTTTAGAAATTTGTTTGTTTAATAAATTAAATTAAAAATTCTTGAATTGGACTTAATAATTATGAATGGCTTCCAGGCTCGATATTTGAGGCCCGGTAGCACCAAGCTATACTTAATTATTATGTGTGTCATTTCAAACATTTTTTAGAAATTTATTTATTTAATAAATTAAACTAAAAATTTTTAAATTGGACTTAATAATTATGTATGGCCTTCCAAGCTTGATATTTGAGGTCTGGTCACACCAAGTTACCCTTAATTATTATGCGTGTGAATTTCAATTACCGATGGAATTTTGTTAGATTAAAGAATTAAATTAAAAATTATTGAATTGGACTGGATAATTATGTATGGGTTCCCAGGCTCGATAATTGACCCCCGGTAGCATCAACTTATTCTTAATTATTATGCGTGTCAATTTCAGCATTTTTATAATTTTATTAATTTAATAAATTAAATAATTAATTATTGAATTGGACTGAGTAATTATCTATGAGTTCCGGACTCGATATTTGAGTTATTTGATAATATATATTAATTTGTTACTTTTGTAAGTTTATTTTATAAATTAAATAATTAATTTTGTAAAGTGTTATTGGATAGAGTTTGCAATTACTACATACTTAAGGCTTTATATTTTACTAACCTAAAAGGCTCTATATTTTGCGCTCTACGCTAAAAGACTCTATATTTTACTAAGTAAAAGGCTCTATATTTTACTACGTTACAAGGCTCTATATTTTACTACACTACAAGGCTCTATATTTTACTACACTACAAGGCTCTATATTTTACTACGCTACAAGGCCACTATTACATTTAAAAACAACAAACATAACATACAATAATGAACAACAAACTAAATAAATAATATTTATTTATTATTTAACCACATAAAAATATAACATTAACAATACAATTTATTTATCAAATTTTAATATTTTTTTGTCTCAAAGCTAATAAATCAATAGGGTATAAATAAGATACAAATTTAAATACCAACATAACACAAATTAACATAGAAACACATTAAACAATACAAATATGCATGTACTATATGAGTGTCGACATAAACAAAATCGAAATACGACGATTTAAGTTTTTTGAATTTGATTGAAATCGAATTTTTGCACCCGAAAGAAGGAATCCAAAGCTTGTCTTGTGTGTGGGACCTACACTCCTCACTTTTTAGAAGACGGGTGAGGCCCAACATTTTTTTTTTTAATTTTTCGAAGGGGTGGGGGACCAGCAGAGAAAATCGTTTGTTTTTTAATTGGGGGGAGTAGAGATTGTGTTGGGGAAGAAGAAGGGGGGTTTATTTTATTAAGAGAAATTCGCAGTACTGTATTGCGAATTGCTTATTCACAGTATAGTACTGCGAATTGCTGGGCGCTAAAAACAGAGAGCCTCAATTAGCAGTACTCTACTGCGCATTAATTTAAAAAAATAATTTATTAATTCACAGTACTCTACTGCGAAGGTAATTCGCTGTATAGTACTGCAAATTATGTACTTAGGTAACTTTTTTTTTAGTAATAAAAACGTATTTTTTGTCCAAAAAACGTTAGAAAAGTTTCGATTAATATTTGTGACTGAACAAGTTAACAAAGGAACTTTTAGGTACTATATTTGTGTCAAATATTACTTGTCCACAAATAAAATTATGTCATATATTAAGGAAGTAAAATAAATACTACAAAATTAGCAAGAAAAAAAAGGGTGAAATTGAGAGGCACCAGGAGTATAATAACTATGATATGAGACTGTAATGACCCGACTGGTCGTTTTGCATTTTAGAACCCCGTTCCCTTAAATAAAACTTGCCACACCTGCTTTAATTAATTTATGACTTGCGGAGATCGGTGGTTGGGAAGTTAGAAGAGTTTTTAGCAAGAATATGTTTGTTTGCTTCTTTAAGTTTTTCTAAAAAGGCCAAGTTTGACTTCGGTCAACTTTCTTGGGAAACAGACCCGGATTCGTGATTTGACGATCTCGGAGGGTCCGTGGGAAAATATGGGACCTGAGCGTGTGCCCGAAATCGAATTCCGAGGTCCCTAGCCCGAGTAATGAATTTTTCTGTGAAATTGTTAACTTGAAGTTTTAAAGAATTAAATAAACTAAGTAATCATTGATGTCCTAGGTATCGGGCTCAGATTTTAGTTTCGAAGCTTGGTACAAGTCCAGAATATCAGTTAAGACTTACCCGTAAAATTTGGTGTCAATTCGGGTAGTTTAAGGGTGTTTTGACCCGTTAAAAGAAAATTAAAAACTTGAAGTTCAATTATTTGAAATATTGGGTTTTGAGGTTTGATTCCTCAATTTAGCATTGTTTTGAGTGTTTCGAGGGTTTGAGTAGGTCTGCCTCGTAATTTCAGACTTGTCGGTATATTCGGGCGGGGCTCGGGAGCCCCGAGCGTCAAATGGTCGAGGTTCGAGTGAAGTTGGAAACTTAAAAAATGACTGAAATTGCTGCTTCTGTAATAACCGCATATGCGGTTCTTGGACCACAGAAGCGGGACCGCAGATGCGGTCGACGGATCGCAGAAGCGAAAAATGGTCAGGCTCTAGAAAACTACATAAGCGGCTCAGGGACCGCAGAAGCGGTTCCGCTCCTGCGACCCCTAGACCGCAGAAGCAATCTGGCCCAATCTTCCTAATTCCGCACAAGCGGCTCTCATTTCGCAGATGCGGGACCGCTGAAGCGGTCCCCATAGCCGCAGAAGCGGAAATCACTGGTAGTGGGCTTCATTCAATTCGAGCTCAAGCTCATTTCTTCCATACTTTTTACAACACTTAGGTTATTTGGGGGCTTCCAACGAGAGGGTTTTGTCATAGCTTCACAAGGTAAGTAATCTCCACCCACCTTAGTCTAAATACATGTTTATTAAGTAGATTTAATGCTAAAAAAAACTAAGTAAAAATCAAGGGTTAGAGCTAGACATAGGGTTTTAATAAAACTAAGATTTAACCACGTAATTTGCTATGTAATGGACTAGAAATCATATATTAGTGATCCTTAGGTGATAGAGAATAACTTCCTTCGAAAAATCTCAGAATTTGGGCGCGTGGGCCCGAGGTCGGAATTTAGAAAACTTGTGGGAAAGGTTGGGAAATCACTTAAATAGTTATAATTCAACCTTGTAAATCTTTGTTGACTGGTTCTTACTTCGTTTGATTAGTTTGGGATTGTTCGGCTTCGAATTAAATACTTGGGCTCGTTCTTGGAAATTGGAAGTGCACTTTAGAGCGAGGTGAGTCTCCTTTCTAACCTAGTAAGAAGAAAATATCCCCATAGGTATAATAAATAACTAAATTGCTTTATATGTCGGGGCTACATACGTACCAGGTAATGAGAGTCCGTGCGTAGCGACTATATGACAGTCCGGGTAGTTTAGGACCCTAAAGCATGTTATATGTGGAATATCTGTAATCTTGTTGGTTGTTGAATTGCTTAGATCCTATCGAGTTGGAACTTAGAATTCTAAAAGGATTCAATTTCATTTTATTCTTGAATTATTAAAAGATAATTTACTTATACTTGGAAGAACATGTATTTTTATATGTACCTGCGTCGCATGCATGATTCGCTAGCAGGGGGATTGTTTATTTACATTTTTACTGTGTCGCACGTATGATTCGCGAGTGAGGTAATAGATGCATCTATGGTTCGAGCCATTCGATCCTCGGCAGTGCACGTTTACTTTTATGTTGGATCGGGCCGTACGTTCCTCGGTGGTTATTTGTGTATGAGCTATCTAGCTTCTATTTGTGGGTAAAATTTCAGATTTGTTTAAACATTTAAATATGAATGAACCCACTCTATGGAAGGTTAAAGGAAGAATTTCTATTTCATACTTGGGAATTTATTAACTTGAGTTATACCTGCTTATTTAAATGATTCTCATCATTTCTTGACCTTAGTGAATATCGAGTCGACCTCTCATCTCTACTTCTTCGAGATTAGGCGGGATACTTACAGGGTACATGTTGTTTATGTACTCATACTACGCTTTTGTACTTAAATGTACAGGATTTGAGGCAGGTGAATCTGGACACTACTCTGGAGCGCATCAGTGAGCATCCTCAGGACTTCTACGGTGAGCTGCTTCTCTTTCATGCCGATCCATAGCCGAAGAAGTCTTTCTCTGTATTTTGTTTCTATCTATCCTGATTCAGACAATTGGATAGTATATTATTCTTTTGTGCATATTCTACTAGTTGCCCGTAGCTTGTTACACCAGGTTCCGGCACACACGTTAGTAGACATTTATTTTTGGGTTGTATAATCATTTTAATACATTATTTACCACTCTTGGCCTTCACTTTAACTTTGAAAATCTGTTATACTTAGTCTTTGGTAAAAGTAAAATGCGAACTTAAATATACTTCCGCGTTGGCTAGCCTGACAAATGTTGTCGGGCGCCATCATGACCTATTTATGGAAAATGGGTCGTGACAACATGGTATCAGAGCACAAGGTTCACGTAGGTCTCACAAGTTATGGGCAAAGCTAATAGAGTCTTGTAGATCGGTACGGAGACGTCTGTATTTATCTTCGAGAGGCTATAGGGGTGTTAGGAAAGACTACTCTTCATTCATTTTCCATCGTGCAATGGTCAGTGTACTAAATTTCCTCTTCTATTCTCTCACAGATGGTGAGGACTCGTACCGCCGACATTCCAGACCCGGAAGGAGTTGCTTTCCCCATTGCTAGAGGCCGAGGTAGAGGTTAAGGGAGGACACTGGCCTGTAGTAGGGGACGAGGGCATCCCAAAGCTATTCCAGTTGCACCACCAGCAGATCCTGCGAGGGATCCGGTCATTGAGGAGCAGGGCGAGGTGCCCGCAGCTGAGCCTACCCCGGTTGATTTCATGACAGCACTGGGATTTCAGGAGGTCATGAGCCACACGCTTCGGTTCATGGATGCTATGACTCAGGCTGGTTTATTTCTAGCAGATCCAGCTACCTCACAGGCAGTAAGGGGGCACAGAGTCCTACTGCCCATGCCCTAGGTCATACAGCCGCAATTTATCAAACTCTGGGTACGCTACCCGCAGATGGGGTACAGCCAGTCGCTGCAGTGGCGCCCTAGTCTAGGCCAGCGGTGGATGGTGATCCGCAGAAGCTACTAGACAGATGGACTAGAATTCACCCTCCAGTCTTCGGGGGTAAACGTCATGAGGATGCCCAGGACTTTATTGACAGGTGCAGGGACAGACTGCACAATATGAGGATACTGGAGTCGCATGGAGTTGACTTTACTACTTTTCAGCTTGAGGGCAGGGCCCGTAGATGGTGGCAGTCCTATGCACATAGCAGGCCAGCAGATTCTCCTCCCATCACCTGGGGTCAGTTCACTCAGTTATTCTTTGATCGGTACATTCCACCCTCTGAGAGGGAAGAGCTGCATCATCAGTTTGAGCATCTAGAATAGGGTCAGATGTCAGTGACCGATTATGAGGCGAGGTTCTCGAAGCTGTCCCTCCATGCACTCATGATACTTCCCACAGAGACAGAGAGAGTGCGGAGATTTATTGTAGGGTTACACCCCACTATCCAACCTGGTATGGCCCGGGAGGTAGAGATGGGCACAGGGTACTAGATAGTGATTGAGATCGCCTGTAGGATTGAGGGCTACCGTATGAGAGGTAGAGAGCTGATGCAGCAGGACAAGAGGGCCAGATTCTCCGGAGAGTTCAGAGGTGCCCCGGCCAGGGGTAGAGGTCTGTTCGGGAGGGGTCAGCCCAGTAGGCCCCCATACTCAGCACCACCACCCCCTCCCCGAGGTGCTCCAGCAAGGCCTTATTTCAGTGCGATGTCGGAGAGTTCTTACCGCCCACCAGCCATTCAGGGTCCTTCCGGTGGGTATTCTGGTTATTAGAGTTCTTCCAGTGCTCACTCCAGCGCTACAACAGAGACTTTGTATCGCCTACCGGCCATCCAGGGGTCTTCTAGTGGGTATTCAGGTCTGCAGGCTCAGACTTCAGGGCATCAGGATATGGTGCCGAGAGGGTGTTACGAGTGTGGAGATCCAGGTCATATGAAGAAGACTTGTCCCAGAGTTTGGGGCAAGGCGGTGCAGCAGGGTCAGCAGTCCACGGCTCCAGCACCAGCTTCCCAGCTATCTAGAGGTAGAGGGTAGACTGGTAGAGGCCGTCCCAGGGGTGGAGGCCAGACGGGAAGAGGTCAGCCAGCTACTACTCAGACAGGTGGGAGCCAGACCACCGGTGCTCCGGATAGATTTTATGCTCTCCCAGCTAGTCCATATGTATTAACCTCAGATGCCGTCATCATAAGTATTATTTCAGTCAGCAGTAGGGATGCATCGGTATTATTTGATCCAGGGTCTACTTATTCATATGTATCGTCTCAGTTTGCTCGTTTCTTGGTTGTTTCTCCTGAGCCTTTGGGTGTTCCTATTCATGTGTCCATTCATGTGGGTGATTATGTGGTTGTGGATCGAATCTACCGGTCTTGTGTGGTTACTTTCTACGGTTACGAGACTAGAGCGGATCTTTTGTTACTCAATATGATTGATTTTGAGGTCATTCTGGGCATGGATTGGCTATCTCCCTATCACGCCATCCTTGATTGTCATTCAAAGACTATTTCACTAGCGATGCTATGGTTGCCGAGATTTGAGTGGAAGGTTTCCACAGTTGATACGCCTAGCAGGGTTATTTCCTTCCTGAAGGCCCAGCGCATGGTTGAGAAAGGGTGTTTGGCTTATTTAGCTTATGTTCGCGAAGCCACCACAGAGTCTCCGATGATTGATTTAGTGCTAGTGGTCCGAGAGTTCGTCGATGTTTTTCCTTCTGATCTTCCTGGCATGCCTCCAGATCGTGATATTGATTTCTATATTGATTTGGCTCTAGGCACTCAGCCTATATCTATCCCACCATACCGTATGGCTCCCAAGGAGCTGAAGGAGCAGTTGGAGGAGTTGCTGGCAAAGGGGTTTGTTAGGCCCAGTGGGTCGCCTTGGGGTGCACAAGTACTATTTGTGAAGAAGAAGGATGAGAAAATGCAGATGTGCATTGATTACCGCCAGTTGAACAAAGTTACTATCAAGAACAAGTATCCATTGCCTCGTATTGATGATTTTTTTGACCAGCTGAAGGTTGCTAAGGTGTTCTCTAAGATTGACTTGAGGTCAGGATATTATCAGCTGAAGATTCGGGATTCAGATATTCCGAAGACTGCATTCAGGACTAGATATGGCCACTATGAGTTCCTGGTGATGTCATTTGGCTTTACTAATGCCCTAGTGGCATTTATGGATTTGATGAACAGGGTGTTTAGGACTTATATTGATTCTTTTTTTATCGTCTTCATTGACGACATCTTGATATACTCATACAGCTTGGGGGAGCACGAGCAGCATTTGAGAGTAGTGCTTCAGACCTTGCGAGAGCAGAAGCTATATGCTAAGTTCTCCAAGTGCGAGTTTTGGCTAGAGTCGGTGGCATTCTTGGGGCATATAGTTTTAGGAAAGGGTATTGAATTTGATCCTAAGAAGATTGAGTTAGTTCAAAGTTGGCCACATCCTACTTTAGTGACCGAGATCAGGAGCTTCCTGGGATTAGCAGGTTACTACCGGCGATTTGTGCAGGGCTTTTCATATATTGCATCACCTCTAACTAGATTAACCCCAAATGGTGCTCCATTCCGTTGGTCCGATGATTGCGAGGAGAGCTTCCAGAAGCTCAAGACGGCTTTGACTACGTCACCAGTTCTTGTATTGCCTTCCGATTCAGGGATGTATACGGTGTATTGTCACGCTTCTTGTGTTGGCTTGGGATGTGTATTGATGCAGGGGGAGGAGTTATTGCATATGCTTCACATCAGCTGAAGGTTCATGAGAAGAATTACCCTGTGCACGATCTAGAATTGGCAGCGATTGTTCACGCTCTTAAGATATGGAGGCATTATTTGTATGGAGTGTCATGTGAGGTTTATACAGACCATCGCAGCTTGCAAAATTTGTTCAAGCAGAGGGATCTTAATTTGAGGCAGCGCAGGTGTCTTGAGTTACTAAAGGATTATGACATTACCATTCTTTATCATCCAGGCAAGGCGAATGTGGTCGCGGATGCCTTGAGCAGGAAGGCGGAGAGTATGGGTAGTTTGGAATTCATTCCGCTGAGATGAGACCATTAGCTTTGGACATTTAGTCTTTAGCTGATAAACTTGTGAGATTGGACATTTTGGAGCCCAACCGAGTTCTAGCATGTGTGGTTGCTCAGTCTTCGTTATTGGGGTAGATTAAGCCCGACAGTTCGATGATCCACATTTGGTGGTTCTTAGATAGACGGTACTCCAGGGAGGAGCCAGGGTGATTTCTATTGGCGAGGATGGGGTGTTATGGCTTCAGGGTCGTGTATGTGTTCCTAATGTAGATGGTTTGAGAGAGAATATCCTAAAGGAAGCCCACAGTTTGAGGTATTCCATTCATCCGGGTGCCACAAAGATGTATCAAGACTTGAGGCAGCATTACTGGTGGCGGAGGATGAAGAAGGACCTCGTGGAGTATGTAGCTAGATGTTTGAATTGCCAGCAGGTCAAGTATGAGAACCAGAGGCCAGGTGGCCTACTTCATCAGATGCCCATTCTGAAATGGAAGTGGGAGCGCATCACCTTGGATTTCGTGGTTGGGTTGCTACGAACCTTGCGGAAGGTTGATTCAGTGTGGGTTGTTGTGGATAGGTTGACCAAGTCTGCCCACTTCATTCCAGTGGCGACTACTTATATAGTGGAGTGATATGCTTAGATTTACATTCGGGAGATAGTTAGGTTCCACGGTGTGCCAGTTTCCATCATATCAGACAGAGTCCCTCAGTTCACTTCCCATTTCAGGAGAGCTGTTCAGAGTGAGTTAGGGACCCGCGTAGAGCTTAGCATGGCATTCCATCCTCAGACTGACGGGCAGTCAGAGCGGACAGTTCAGCTTTTAGAAGATATACTTAGAGCATGTCTGATTGACTTTGGAGGGCAGTGGGATTAGTTCTTTCCCTTAGCGGAGTTTGCATACGATAACAACTATCAGTCCAGCATAGAGATGGCCCCATATGAGGCATTTTATGGTTGGCATTGTCATTCTCCTATCGGGTGGTTTGAGCCTAGTGAGGCTAAGTTACTTGGTACAAATTTGGTACAGGATGCCTTAAATAAGGTAAAGTTGATTCAGGAGAGGCTTCGCACAGCCCAGTCCAGACAGAAGAGTTACGCGGATCAGAAGGCGCGTGATGTATCATTCATGATTGGCGAGAAAGTTCTCTTGAAAGTCTCGCCAATGAAGGGCATTATGAGGTTCGGGAAGAAGGGCAAGCTGAGCCCCAGGTTTATTGGTCCCTTTGAGGTGTTGAGGCGAATTGGAGAGGTTGCCTACAAGCTATCTTTACCTCCCAGTTTATCGGGAGTCCATCTGGTTTTCCATGTATCGATGCTTCGGAAGTATTATGCCGACCTATCACATGTGTTGGACTTCAGCACCATTCAGCTAGATGGGAGCTTGGGCTACGAGGAGGAGCCAGTTTCCATTATTGATAGACAGGATCTCCAATTGAGGTCCAAGAGGCTTTCTGCGGTAAGGGTCCAGTGGAGGGGCCAACCGGTTGAGGAGGTGACCTGGGAGTCTGAGGAGGACATGCGAAGCAGATATCCCCACTTATTCAGCAGTCCAGGTACTTTACTATGTCAATTCGAGGATGAACGTTTGTTTAAGAGGTGAAGAATGTAATGACCTGACTGGTTGTATTGCGTTTTAGAACCCCGTTCCCTTAAATAAAACTTCCCACACTTGCTTTAATTCATTTATGATTTACGGAGACGGGTGTTTCAGAATTTAGAAGAGTTTTTAGCAAGAATATGTCCGTTTGCTTCTTTAAGTTTTTCTAAAAAGGCCAAGTTTGACTTCGATCAACTTTCTTGGGAAACGGACCCGGATTCGTAATTTGATGATCCTAGAGGGTCCGTGAGAAAATATGGGACCTGGGCGTGTGCCCGGAATTGAATTCCAAAGTCCCTAGCCCGAGTAATGAATTTTCTGTGAAATTGTTAACTTGAAGTTTTAAAGAATTAAATAAACTAAGTAATCACTGATTTCCTAGGTATCGGGCTCAGATTTTAGTTCCGAAGCTTGGTACAGGTCCGAAATATCAATTAAGACTTACCCGTAAAATTTGGTGTCGATCCAGGTAGTTTAAGGGTGTTTTGACCCGTTAAAAGAAAATTAAGAACTTGAAGTTCAATGATTTTAAACATTGGGTTTTGGGGTTTGATTCCTCAATTTAGCGTTGTTTTGAGTATTTCGAAAGTCCGAGTAGGTCCGCCTCATGATTTCAGACTTGTCGGTATGTTCGGGCAGGGCTCGGGAGACCCGAGCGTCAAAAGGTCGAGGTTCGAGTGAAGTTGGAAACTTAGAAAAGAACTGAAATTGTTGCTTCTGTCATAACCGCATCTGCGGTTCTTGGACCGCAGATGCGATTGACTGATCACAGAAGCCAAAAGGGGTCAGGCTCTGGGAAACCGCAGAAGCGGCCCAGGGACCACAGAAGCGGTTTCGCTCCTGCGACCCCTAGACCGCAGAAGCGATCCGGCCCAATCTTCCCAGTTCCGCAGAAGCGGCTCTCGTTTCACAGATGCGGGACCTTAGAAGCGGTCCCCTTAGCCGCAGAAGCAGAAATCGCTGGTAGTGGGCTTCATTTAATTCGAGCTCAAGCTCATTTCTTCCACACTTTTCACAACACTTAGGCGATTTGGGGGCTTCCATAGAGAGGGTTTCGTCATAGATTCACAAGGTAAGTAATCTCCACCCACCTTCGTCTAAATACATGTTTAATAAGTAGATATAATGCTATAAAAAACTAAGTAAAAATCAAGGGTTAGAGCTAGACCTAGGGTTTTAATAAAACTAAGATTTAACCACATAATTTGCTATGTAATGGACTAGAAATCATATATTAGTGATCCTTAGGTGATAGAGAATAACTTCCTTCGAAAAATCTCGGAATTCGAGCACGTGGGCCCGGGGTCAGAATTTAGGAAACTTGTGGGAAAGGCTGGGAAATCACTTAAATAGTTAGAATTCAACCTTGTAAGCCTTTATTGACTGGTTCTTACTTCGTTTGATTAGTTTGGGATTGTTCGGTTTCGAATTAAAGACTTGGGCTCGTTCTTGGAAATTGAAAGTGCACTTTGGAGCGAAGTGAGTCTCCTATCTAACCTTGTAAGAGGGAAATGTCCCCATAGGTATAATAAATAACTAAATTGCTTTATATGCGCGGGCTACATACGTACCAGGTGAGGAGATTCCGTGCGTAGCGACTATATGACAGTCCGGGTAGTTTAGGACCCTAAAGCATGTTATATGTGGAATATCTGTAATCTTTTTGGTTGTTGAATTGCTTAGATCCTATCGATTTGGAACCTAGAATTCTAAAAGGATGCAATTTCATTTTTTTCTTGAATTATTAAAAGAGAATTTACTTATACTTGGAAGAACGTGTATTTTTATATGTACCTGTGTCGCATGCATGATTCGCGAGCAAGGGGATTGTTTATTTACATTTTTACCGCATCGCATGTATGATTCGCGAGCGGGGTAATAGATGCATCTATGGTTCGAGCCGTTCGACCCTCGGCAGTGCACATTTACTTTTCTGTTGGATCGGGTCGTATGTTCCTCGATGGTTATTTGCGTATGAGTTATCGAGCTTCCACTTGTGGCTAAAATTTCAAATTTGTTTAAACATTTAAATATAAATGAACCCACTCTATGGAAGGTTAAAGGAAGAATTTCTATTTCATACTTGGGAGTTTTTGACTTGAGTTATACCTAATTATTTAAATGATTCTCATCATTTCTTAACCCTAGTAAGTATCGAGTCAACCTCCAATCTCTACTTTTTCTAGATTAGGCGGGATACTTACTGGGTACATATTGTTTATGTACTCATACTACGCTTCTGTACTTAAATGTATAGGATTTGAGGCAGGTGGATCTGGACACTACTCTGGTGCATATCAGTGAGCATCATCGGTACGTCTACGGTGAGCTGCTTCTCTTTCATGTCGATCCGTAGCCGAAGAAGTCTTTCTTTGTATTTTGTTTCTGTCTATCCTGATTCAAATAGTAGGATAGTATATTATTCTTTTGTGCATATTCTAATAGTTGCCCGTAGCTTGTGACACCAGGTTCTATCACACACGTTAGTAGACAATTATTTTTGGGTTGTATAATCATTTTAATACATTATTTACCACTCTTAGCCTTCACTTTAACTTTGCAAATCTGTTATACTTAGTTTTTGGTAAAAGTAAAATGCAAACTTAAATATACTTCCACGTTGGTTGGCCTGACAAATGGTGTCGGGCGCCATCATGACCTATTATGGAAAATGGATCGTGACAACATGGTATCAGAGCACTAGGTTCACATAGGTCTCACTTGTTATGGGCAAAGCTTATAGAGTCTTGTAGATCAGTACGGAGACATCTGTATTTATCTTCGAGAGGCAATAGGGTGTTAGGAAAGACTACTCTTTATTCATTTTCTATCGTGCAGTGGTCAGTGTACTAAATTTCCTCTTCTATTCTCACACAGATGGTGAGGACTCGTACCGCCAACGTTTCGGACCCAGGAGGAGCTGCTCCCCCTATTGCTAGAGGCCGAGGTAGAGGCCAAGGGAGGGCACCGACCCGTGGTAGGGGACGAGGATGTCCCAGAGCTATTCCAGTTGCACCACCAGCAGATCCTGCGAGGGATCCGGTCATTGAAGAGCAGGGTGAGGTGCTCGCAGCTGAGCCTACCCTGGTTGATTTCATGACAGCACCGGGGTTTCAAGAGGTCATGAGCCGCATGCTTTGGTTCATGGATACTATGACTCAGGCTGGTTTATTTCCAGCAGATCAAGCTACCTCACAGGCAGGAGGGGGACACAGACTCCTACTGCCCATGCTCCAGGTCATACAGCCGCAGTTTATCAGACTCCAGGTGCGCAACCTACAGATAGGTTACAGCCAGTCGCTGCAGTGGTGCCCCAGCCTAGGCCAGTGGTGGATGGTGATCCGCAGAAGCTACTAGACAGATGGACTAAACTTCGCCCTCCAGTCTTCGGGGGTGAACGTCATGAGGATGCCCAGGACTTTATTGACAGGTGCAGGTACAGACTGCACAATAAGAGGATACTGGAGTCGCATGGAGTCGACTTCACTACTTTTCATCTTGAGGGCAGGGCCCGTAGATGGTGGCAGTCCTATGCACATAGCAGGCCAGCAGATTCTCCTCCCCTCACCTGGGGTCAGTTCACTCAGTCATTCCTTGATCGGTATATTCCACCCTCTGAGAGGGAAGAGCTGCATCATCAGTTTGAGCATCTAGAATAGGGTCAAATGTCAGTGACCGATTATGAGGCAAGGTTCTCGGAGCTATCCCGCTACACACTCATGATACTTCCTACAGAGATAGAGAGAGTGCAGAGATTTGTTGCGGGGTTACACCCCACTATCCGACCTGGTATGGCCCGGGAGGTAGAGATGGGCACAGGGTACTAGCTAGTGATTATGATCGCCCACAGGATTAAGGGCTTCCGTATGAAAGGTAGAGAGCAGATGTAGCAGGACAAGAGGGCCAGATTCTCCGGAGAGTTTAGAGGTGCCCCAGCTAGGGGTAGAGGTCAGTTCGGGAGGGTTCAGCCCAGCAGGCCCCCATACTCAGCACCACCACCCCCTTCCCGAGGTGCTCCAGCGAGGCCTTATTTCAGTGCGATGTTGGAGAGTTCTTACCACCCACCAACCATTCAGGGTCCTTCCGGCAGGTATTTTGGTTATCAGAGTTCTTCTAGTGCTCACTCCAGCGCCATACTAGAGAGTTCGTATTTCCCACCAGCCATCCAGGGGTCTTCTAGTTGGTATTCAGGTCAGCAAGCTCAAACTTCAGGGCATCAGGCTATGGTGCCGAGAGGGTGTCACGAGTGTGGAGATCCAGGTCATATAAAGAGGACTTGTCCCAGACTTTGGGGCAAGGCGATGCATTAGGGTCAACAGTCCACGGCTCCAGCACAGTTGCCCAGCCATCTAGAGGTGGAGGGCAGACCGGTAGAGGTCGTCCTAGGGGTGGAGGCCAGACGCGGAGAGGTCATCCAGCTACTACTCAGTCAGGTGGGGGCCAGACCACCGGTACTCCTGCTAGATTCTATGCTCTCCCATCTAGGCCAGATGCATTGGCCTCAGATGCCGTCATCAAAGGTATTATTTCAGTTAGCAGTAGGGATGCATCGGTGATCCAAGATCTACTTATTCATATGTATCGTATCTGTTTGCTCATTTCTGGGTTGTTTCTCCTGAGTCTTTGGGTGTTCCTATTCATGTCTCCACTCCTGTGGGTGATTCTGTGGTTGTGGATCGGATCTACCGGTATTGTGTGGTTACTTTCTGCGGTTACAAGACTAGAGCGGATCTTTTGTTGCACAATATGATTGATTTTGAGGTCATCCTGGGCATGGATTGGCTATCTCCCTATCACGCCATCCTTGATTGTCATGCCAAGACTATTTCACTAGCAATGTCAGAGTTGCCAAGATTGGAGTGGAAGGGTTCCACAGTTGATACGCCTAGTAGGGTTATTTCCTTCTTGAAGGCTCAGCGCATGGTTGAGAAAGGGCGTTTGGCTTATTTAGCTTATGTTCACGACGCCACCGCAGAGTCTCCGACGATATATTCAGTGCCAGTGGTCTGAGAGTTCACCGATGTTTTTCCTTCTGATCTTTCTTGCATGTCTCCGAATAGTTATATTGATTTCTGTATTGATTTGGATCCAGTCACTCAGCCTATATCTATCCCACCATACCTTATGGCTGTCAAGGAGCTGAAGGAGCAGTTGGAGGAGTTGCTGGCAAAGGGGTTTGTTAGGCCCAGTGTGTCACCTTGGGTGCACCAGTGTTATTTGTGAAGAAGAAGGATGGGACTATGTGGATGTGCATTGATTACCGCTGGTTGAACAAAGTCACTATCAAGAACAAGTATCCATTGCCTCATATTGATGATTTGTTCGACCAGCTGCAGGGTGCTAGTGTGTTCTCTAAGATTGACTTTAGGTCAGGATATCATCAACTGAAGATTCGGGATTCAGATGTTCCGAAGACTGCATTCAGGACTAGATATGGCCACTATGAGTTCCTAGTGATGTCATTTGGCTTGACTAATGCCCCAGCGGAATTTATGGATTTGATGAACAGGGTGTTTAGGCCTTATATTGATTCCTTTATTATCGTCTTCATTGACGACATCTTGATATACTCACGTTGCCTGGGGGAGCACGAGCAGCATTTGAGAGTAGTGCTTCAGACCATGCGAGAGTAGAAGCTATATGCTAAGTTCTCCAAGTGCGAGTTTTGGCTAGAGTCAGTGGCATTCTTGGGGCATGTAGTTTCAGGAAAGGGTATTGAAGTGGATCCTAAGAAGATTGAGGCAGTTGAGAGTTTGCCACGTCCTACATCAGTGACCGAGATTAGGAGATTCGTTAGCAGGTTACTACCGGCGATTTGTGCAGGGCTTTTCATATATTGCATCACCTCTGACTAGATTAACCCAAAAGGGTGCCCCATTCCGTTGGTCCGATGATTGCGAGAAGAGCTTCCAGAAGCTCATGACGGCTTTGACTACGGCACCAATTCTTGTATTGCCTTCCGATTCAGGTATGTATACGGTATATTGTGATGCTTCCCACGTTTGCTTGGGATGTGTATTGATGCAGGGGGGACGAGTTATTGCATATGCTTCACGTCTGCTGAAGGTTCATGAGAAGAATTACCCTGTGCACGATCTAGAGTTGGCAGCGATTGTTCACGCTCTTTAGATATGGAGGCATTATTTGTATGGAGTGTCATGTGAGGTTTATACAGACCATCGCAGCTTGCAGTATTTTTTCAAGCAGAGGGATCTTAATTTGAGGCAGCGCAGGTGGCTTGAGTTACTAAAGGATTATGACATTACCATTCTTTATCATCCAGGCAAGGCGAATGTGGTCGTGGATGCCTTGAGTAGGAAGGCGGATAGTATGGGTAGCTTGACATTCATTCCTGCTGAGATGAGACCATTAGCTTTGGACAATCAGTCTTTAGCTGACAGACTTGTGAGATTGGACATTTTGGAGCCCAGCCGAGTTGTAGCATGTGTGGTTGCTCAGTCTTCGTTATTGGGGCAGATTAAGGCCCGACTGTTCGATGATCCACATTTGGCGGTTCTTAGAGAGACGATACTCCATGGAAGAGCCAGGGAGATTTCTATTGGCGAGGATGGGGTGTTACGGCTTCTGGGTCGTGTATGTGTTCCTAATGTAGATGGCTTGAGAGAGAGGAAGCCCACATTTCGAGGTACTCCATTAATCCGGGTGCCACGTAGATGTATCGAGACTTGAGGCAGCATTACTGGTGGTGGAGGATGAAGAAGGACATCATGGAGTATGTAGCTAAATGTTTGAATTGCCAGCAGATCAAGTATGAGCACCAGAGTCCAGGTGGCCTACTTCAGCAAATGCCCATTCCGAAATAGAAGTAGGAGCGCATCACCATAGATTTCGTGGTTGGGTTGCCGCGGACCTTGCGGAAGGTTGATTCAGTGTGGGTTGTTGTGGATAGGTTGACCAAGTCTGCCCACTTCATTCCAGTGGCGACTACTCATACAGCGGAGAGATATGTTCAGATTTACATTCGTGAGATAGTTTGGTTGCACGGTGTGCCGGTTTCAATCATATCAGACAGAGGCCCTCAGTTCACTTCCCATTTCTGGAGAGCTGTTCAGAGTGAGTTAGGGACCCGTATAGAGCTTAGCACGGCATTCCATCCTCAGACTGACTGGCAGTCGGAGCGGACAGTTCAGATTTTAGAGGATATGCTTAGAGCATATGTGATTGACTTTGGAGGGCAGTGGGTTTATTTCTGGCCCTTAGCAGAGTTTTCATACAATAACAGCTATCAGTCCAGCATAGAGATGGCCCCGTATGAGGCATTGTATGATCGGCATTGTCTTTCTCCTATCGGGTGGTTTGAGCCTGGTGAGGCTAAGTTACTTGGTACATATTTGGTACAGGATGCCTTAGATAAGGTAAAGTTGATTCAGGAGAGGCTTCGCACAGCCCAGTCCAGACAGAAGAGTTACGCGGATCAGAAGGCGCCTAATGTATCATTCATGATCGATGAGAAAGTTCTCTTGAAATTCTAGCCAATGAAAGGCATTATAAGGTTCGGGAAGAAGGGCAAGCTGAGCCCAAGGTTTATTGGTCCCTTTGAGGTGTTGAGGCGAATTGGAGAGGTTGCCTACGAGCTTGATTTACCTCCCAGTTTATCGGGAGTCCATCCAGTTTTCCATGTATCGATGATTATGCTGACCTATCACATATGTTGGACTTCAGCACCTTTCAGCTAGATGGGAGCTTGGGCTACGAGGAGGAGCCAGTTTCCATTATTGATAGACAGGATCTCCAGTTGAGGTCCAAGAGGATTTCTGCGGTAAGGGTCCAGTGGAGGGGCCAACCAGTTGAGGAGGCGACCTGGGAGTCCGAGGAGGACATGCGGAGCAGATATCCCTACTTATTCAGCAGTCCAGGTACTTTTCTATGTCCGTTCGAGGACGAACGTTTGTTTAAGAGATGGAGAACGTAACGACTCGACTGGTGGTTTTGCATTTTAGAACCTCGTTCCCTTAAATAAAACTTCCCGCACTTGCTTTAATTAATTTATGACTTGCAGGAAATAGGTGGTTCGGAAGTTAGAAGAGTTTTTAGCAACAATATGTTTGTTTGCTTCTTTAAGTTTTTCTAAAAAGGCCAAGTTTGACTTCGGTCAACTTTCTTGGGAAACGGACTCGGATTCGTGATTTAAAGATCCCGGAGGGTTCGTGGGAAAATATGGGATGTGGTCGTGTGCCTGGAATCGAATTCTGAGGTCCCTAGCCCAAGTAATGAATTTTTCTGTGAAATTGTTAACTTGAAGTTTTAAAGAATTAAATAAACTAAGTAATCATTGATTTCCTAGGTATCGGGCTCAGATTTTAGTTCCGAAGCTTGGTACAAGTTTGAAATATTAGTTAAGACTTACCCGTAAAATTTGGTGTCAATCCGGGTAGTTTAAGGGTGTTTTGACCCGTTAAAAGAAAATTAAGAACTTGAAGTTCAATGATTTGAAACATTGGGTTTTGGGGTTTGATTCCTCAATTTAGCTTTGTTTTGAGTGTTTCCAGGGTTCGAGTAGGTCCGCCTCGTGATTTCAGACTTGTCGGTATGTTCGGGCAAGGCTCGGGAGCCAGGAGCGTCAAATGGTCGAGGTTCGAGTGAAGTTGGAGACTTAGAAAAGGACTGAAATTGTTGCTTCTGTCATAACCACATATGCGGTTCTTGGACCGCAGATGCGGTCGACTGATCGCAGAAGCGAAAAAGGGTCAGGCTCTGGGAAATCGCAGAAGCAGCCCAGGGACCGCAGAAGCGGTTCCGCTCCTGCGACCCCTAGACCGCAGAAGCGGTCCGGCCCAATCTTCCCAGTTTCGTAGAAGCAGCTCTCGTTTCACAGATGCGGGACCGCTTCTCCGCAGAAGCGAAAATCGCTGGTAGTGGGCTTCATTTAATTCGAGCTCAAGCTCATTTCTTCCACACTTTTCACAATACTTAGGCTATTTGAGGGCTTCCAAAGAGAGGGTTTCATCATAGCTTCACAAGGTAAGTAATCTCCACCCACCTTAGTCTAAATACATGTTTATTAAGTAGATTTAATACTAAAACAAAACTAAGTAAAAATCAAGGGTTAGAGCTAGACCTAGGGTTTTAATAAAACTAAGATTTAACCACGTAATTTGCTACGTAATGGACTATAAATCATATATTAGTGATCCTTAGGTGATAGAGAATAACTTCCTTCGAAAAATATCGGAATTCGGGCACGTAGGCCCGGGGTCGGAATTTAGGAAACTTGTGGGAAAGGTTGGGAAATCACTTAAATAGTTAGAATTCAACCTGTAAGCCTTTATTGACTGGTTCTTACTTCGTTTTATTAGTTTGGGATTGTTCGGTTTCGAATTAAAGACTTGGGCTCGTTCTTGGAAATTGGAAGTGCACTTTGGAGCGAGGTGAGACTCCTTTCTAACCTTGTAAGAGGGAAATGTCCCCATAGGTATAATAAATAACTAAATTGCTTTATATGCGAGGGCTACATATGTACCAGGTGATGAGAGTCCGTGCGTAGCGACTATATGACAGTCCGGGTAGTTTAGGACCCTAAAGCATATTATATGTGGAATATCTGTAATCTTGTTGGTTGTTGAATTGCTTAGATCCTATCGAGTTGTAACCTAGAATTCTAAAAGGATTCAATTTCATTTTCTTCTTGAATTATTAAAAGAGAATTTACTTATACTTAGAAGAACATGTATTTTTATATGTACCTGCGTCGCATGCATGATTCGCGAGCAGGGGGGTTTTTTATTTACATTTTTACCGCGTCGCATGTATGATTCGCGAGCGGGGTAATAGATGCATCTATGGTTCGAGCCGTTCGACCCTCGGCAATGCACGTTTACTTTTCTGTTGGATCGGGTCGTATGTTCCTCGGTGGTTATTTGTGTATGAGTTATCTATCTTCTACTTGTGGCTAAAATTTCAGATTTGTTTAAACATTTAAATATGAATGAACCCACTATATGGAAGGTTAAAGGAAGAATTTCTATTTCATACTTAGGAATTTATTGACTTGAGTTATACCTAATTATTTAAATGATTCCCATCATTTCTTGACTTTAGTGAGTATCGAGTCGACCTCTCGTCTCAACTTCTTCGTGATTAGGCAGGATACTTATTGGGTACATGTTGTTTATGTACTCATACTACGCTTCTGTACTTAAATGTACAGGATTTAAGGTAGGTGGATCTGGACACTACTCTGGTGTGCATCAGTGAGCATCCCCTGGACTTCTACGGTGAGTTGTTTCTCTTTCATGCCGATCCGCAGCCGAAGAAGCTTTCTTTTTATTTTGTTTCTGTCTATCTTGATTCAGACAGTAGGATAGTATATTATTTTTTTATGCATATTCTACTAGTTTCTCGTAGCTTGTGACACCAGGTTCTGGCACACACGTTAGTAGACATTTATTTTTGGGTTGTATAATTATTTTAATACATTATTTACCACTCTTGGCCTTCACTTTAACTTTGAAAATCTGTTATACTTAGTTTTTGGTAAAAGTAAAATGCGAGCTTAAATATACTTCGGCGTTGGTTGGCCTGACAAATGTTGTCCCCATCATGACCTATTATGGAAAATGGGTCGTGACAGAGCAGAGTGAGTTGAAATGGCAAAGCTTTGCCCTGTTTTTATATAGAAATGTGATGACCCAAAAGGTCATCACTTGTTTGAAAATAAATTCTGTATTCTGATGCCTTAAAATCCTTTTTTTGTCTCATCTTGATTTACGTGCATAGTCCGGACGTGTATCCATAAAGCCATTATGTGAAAATCTGTGACAATGATAAATCTTGCTTTTAAAATGAATTTAAGTTGACTTCGGTCAATTTTTTAGGTAAACCGATCTGGACCGGTGATTCGGTAGTCCCGAAGGATCCATAGAACAATATGGAACTTGGGAATATGCCCGAAATTGAATTCCGAGGTCCCAACCCCGAGAGATAAATTTTTGAAGAAAATTATTTAACTGAAATTATATGAGTTGTTGGAAACTTAAATGTGTTCGAATTTGATGGTATCGGGCCTATATTTTGGTTTCGGGGCCCCGTACAGGTCTTATATGGGATTTAAGTTGAGCTTGTAAAATTTGATAAGAAACGGACATGATATGACATGAATCGGACCATCAGTTGTTAAAAATGGAACTTAAGATTTCAAGAGATTTTTCTTTGATTGTGATGCTAAATTCATGGTTATTGATGTTATTTTGATGAATTGATCACACAAGCAAGTCTGTATGATGTTTTTGGACTTGCGTGCATGTTTGGTTTGGAGCCCGAGGGCTCAGGTAAGTTTTGGATAGGTCACGAAGTTAAATTGGACTTAGGAGCAAGTGCTGGTATCTAATATTTTTGCCTAGGCCTCTTATCTCGCAATTGTGAGACAAGGCTTCGCAATTGCGAAGAACACAGGCTTGGTAATTTTGACCACAGTGTCACAAATGCGAACCAAGCCTAGGCAGGCCTTGGTCGAAAATGCGACACATTTATCGCAAATTCGAAGAGTCCCTCGCAAATGCGAAGGTGATCGGATTTCTTCATGGTCGCAAATGCGACATATTCTTTGCATTTGCGAAGTCAGCAGGTTCTGAAGGGGTTCGCAATTGCGAACACTGGTCACAATTACGACATCTGCAACCTGCTTAATCATAAATTAGTCAATTTTCTCATTTTTCAAACTCTCTCAAACCTAAAACATCTTTGGGCGATTTTTCAAAGGCAACTACTCTTCCAAATCATTAGTAAGTCATTTCTAACTCATTTCTTTCAATCTAATCCACCGTTTTAAATGATTTTAACTTAAAATTAAGGGTTTTCATGGGTGAAATTGGGTGTTTTGGGTAGAACTTAGTATTTTTGAATTTTGGGGATTTGGACCACGATTCGAGGTCCGATTTTAAAATAAATTATATATTTGAGTTCGTGGGTGAATGGATAATAAGGTTTTGGTTTGCACCTTGGTTTTTTATCATGTAGGACCGGGATCGATTTTTGACTTTTTGGGGAAATCATTGGAAAACTTCATTTCATGCATTAGAATTAATTCATTTAGCATTTATTGGTATCGTTAAGTAATTTGTGGCTAGATATAAGAGAATTAGTGGTGGAAATAAAGGGTAAAGCGGTAGTTGAGGCTTGAATTGTGTTCGTGGCATCGAGCTAAGTGTTTGGTCTAACCTTAGCTTGAGGGATTAGGAGTTGTGTCTTATTTGCTTTGTGTTAATTGTGGAGTACGACGTATAGTTATGGTGACAATAATCTATACATTGGTGTCAAGCATTCCCGTGAGTCTCGTATTGTAATTGTTGTGACTCTGTTGTGATTTATTCATGCTGAATATGATGATTATCATTGTTGGTTCCCTTGCTAGGATGTTATAGTTTATGATATTGTCTCCCTTGCCGGGATGATTTCGTTATACTCTTGTTCCCTTGCCGGGATGTTGTTGTTATACTCTTGTTCCATTACCGGGATTCTTTTATGATTGATGTTGAATTGTAAATGGGATAGGGTTGCACGCCGCAACTATATTATATGAAATGGGATCGGGTTGCATGCCACAATGATATTATATGAAATGGAATCGGGTTGCACACTGCAATAGTATTATATGAAATAGGATCGGGTTTTATGCCGTAACGGTATTATATGAAATGGGATCGGGTTACACGCCGCAACGGTATTATATGAAATGGGATCGAATTGTACGCTACAACGGTATTATATGAAATGGGATCGGATTGCACACTGTAACGGTATTATATGAAGTGGGATCGGTTGCATGCCGCAACGGTATTATATGAAATGGGATTGGGTTACACGCCACAATGGTATGTCACAATTTGAGATCGGCTTGCACGCCGCAACAAGAAATAATGAAAGTGAATATTGTGTTTATTTTCCTTATTCTTGTTGGCAATTGAATTATGGTTTTCTTTACATTCCTTTATTAGTATTCTGTTGTTACTTGATACTCCCCGCAGCATGTTTTTCCCCTCCTATCTTTAACTGTAAATATTTGCCTTTATTTTTCCGTTGTATATGATTGAACTGCACAGGTTATTTGGTAGTCTGGTCCTAGCCTCGCCACTACGTTGCCGAGGTTAGGCTAGACACTTACCAGCACATGGGATCGGTTGTGCTGATACTACACTGTGCACTGTATGCAGATCCTCAGTGCTGTAGCTTTTGGACCGCTATGAGGTGGCTGCTTTCAGTCCATCAGGCGACCTAGGTAGTCCTGCAGGCATCCGCAGGCCTTGACATCTCCTTCTATCTTTTCCATTCTATTTCTTTTATGTATTTCAGAGATAGCATTGTATTAATCTTTCAGGTTTCTGTTTGTAGTATTCGTAGATAGTCCGTGACTTTGTGACACCAAATTCTGGGTAGAGTTGTATTTCGGATTCATGTATCAATATTTGGTTAAACTATTAAGTTTTTGTCTTCCACATTTCTGGTTATTTTAATTATTCCGTTGTATGATCACCTATCATGTTGAACATTTAAAAAGGCTAAGTGAAAAGGGTAATGAATCTATAACACTCGACTTGCCTAGCTTTCACGAGTAGGCGCCATCACGACTCCCGAGAATGGGAAATCCGCGTCGTGACTAGTTGGTATCAGAGCTCTATGTTACTTAGGTCTCACAATTCACGGACAAGCTTCGTAGAGTCTAAGGGATCAATGTGGGGACTGATAAATACTACTTATCATGTTTTTAGGGTATCTAACTTTTAGCTGAGCATGTCAACGGTAGGTTTTGACTATTTTGAGTAATTTTATAGTGGGTTTATTATTGAATCTTCAATTATTAGCTTGTAAACATATTATATGGGTCATTCTTCATCTAATTACATATTTTCTTCCATTATTATGAGTAGCTAGACCCATTAGTTAGGGTTGTGGCTCAACCCTAGTGCGGGTATTTGATGGGTCTTGTGTTTTAAGGCTTAGATGTTTATAGGTGGTTGATATTTGGACTGATTTGTATTTTCTATGTTGGATTAGTGGTTGCAAACAATAATTTGTGCCTATTTGACTTGGCTCTTCCTGAAAAAGAGAGTTTGAGTCTAGGTAATCATTTCAACAAGGAATTGGCGCGTATTCAAGAGATTGATAGCCCAAATTAAAGGGTTAAATCTAGAGATAGTAATAACTGACTTGAGCTTACATTGCTTGCATAATTTCGACACCCAATTGATTGTGAGAAAGTCAATTAGGGCAAAGTCATTCAAGCTACCAAGAGGTATAGAGTGAGTAGTGTCGTGCATTGGCTATATCGTGATCCCAAACATAATATCTTTGCCTTAGACTGTAGAACCCATCAAGTATTCACCTAGGGGGAAAGTCACTTCCCTAGTGCCTCGTTACCTATTAGAAAACCCTGCTAACAATTATTCTTAGTTTAATTTAGCATCTCATTAGTATAAAAGTAGAAGTAATCAAAAGAACAATTATGATTGGAAACGTAATTAAGAGCATTATGCGTTGCTAGTTTAAATAGGAATCCAATTCCCAAATCTAGCTCCCTGTGGATTTGATCCTGACCTATTCGGGTAAAAGCTGCATCGACCGCTCTCGCCGCTCTATATTGGTGCAGGGTTAGCACCGATCACTTTTTGCCGCCGTTGCCGGGGAGCTAACGATTTTGGCTATCTATCTAAATAGTTTTGTGTATTGTTTTTCTTTTCTTCTGTGATGCTAATCTTTGTATGACGACAATTCAGGTACAAAATGGCGGCAAACAACAACAATGACCCTCTTGGAAATGTGAGAGTTTGATGACATAGGTGAGGATGAGGTGCCTCTTGTACCTCTAGGACAACGGAGAGGCCGCAAGGCCAATGCCAATAATAATATTCCAAACTCTCCCCCACCACCTCCAAGAGTGTCCCCTCGGGTGATTCCCAGCCAAGGATATGCTAGTGCAATTGTCCCTCCCCGAATCCGGGCGGGCAATTTTCAAATTACCAATGTGATTTTGACCTTATTAGAGTAGCGAGGGTATTTCACGGGTGCTCCCGATCAAAATTCTTACAAGCACCTTAAGGGTTTTGTTTATACATGTTGGGGGAGCAAGCAAACGAACGTGTCCGAGGATGCCTTGCAGTTGAGACTATTCCCTTTCTCTCCACTAGGGAAGGTATTAGATTGGCTGGAGAGACTCCCCAACTACTCCATCCATATATGGGATGAGTTGGCGGACAAATTCATTGCAAAATTTTTCTTGTCGGGTCACATGGAAACCTTGAGGGATAAAATCTTAGCCTTCAAACAGGAGCCCAACGAACCACTACATGAAATATGGGAGCGATACCAGACCATGGTGAAGGAATTCCCAAACAATGATGTGACTGAGGCAATGATACAACAGACATTCTACCGAGGCATTAACACAACAAATCAGTGCATAGTAAACCAACTAGCTGGGGAAACTTCATGAACACGTCGTATGATCAAGTTTGTGAGATATTGGATGAGATGGCGGACACTTCTTTCGCTTGGCAAAGTAGATCAAATGTGCCACAGAGTGACCCCATGGTCATTCACTTGCACAAAGAGCTCCATGATAATGGGCAGTTAATAGCAAAACTGACAACAACTACAAACCAGCTAGCAAAGATACAGTTACAACAGGTTCAAGCTCCATGAAAAATGAATGATATGCAGGGTGTCAACATGTTAGTGAATAAAAGAAGACAAAGAGGGCAACAGAACCAAGGGAATTTATATCAATATAACCAAGATAGTGGTGGGTTCCAAGATGATGGGTATGAAGAGCTGAATAAAAAAGTGTACGTGAACAACTATCAAGGCCAAAGGGGCAATTCTCCGAACCAACAACAATGGAGGTCCCAAGGCAATTGGGGAAATCAACAGCAAGGGAACAATAATTGGGGGAACAATAACCAAAATCCTAATTGGGGCAACCAGAACAATAGTTAAAACAATCAGGGTAACTGTGGTAACAACAATAACAACTGGAGTGGAAACAACAATCAGGGAGGTTGAAAAAATAATAATTAGGGAAATTGGGGCAAGGCTTTCAAAGTCCCCAAATGTATCAACAACTGAACAATCCACCTCCATTTCCATCCCAAGGTCCTAGTTCATCCAACAATGACATGGGGAGAATTGAAATGATGTTTGAACAGATGATGAAAAAGAATGTTGACTCCAATGCTTAGTTGGCTTCCCACAATACTTCAATCAGAAACTTGGAGGTTCAGCTAGGCCAAATCTCACAGTCCTTGAATACTCGTCCTAATGGGGCTCTACCTAGTGATACGGTAGTTAACCCGAAGGGTGGGAACAATATGGGTCATGCAATAGCAATAATACAAGAAGTGGGCGAGGCAGTGATGTGAATGCCTCCAAATAAAAGGAAATTTTGAATGATGAAGTTGAGTTGCAAGAGGATGAGATCCCTTTAGTGGTTTAAAATGTGATTGATGAGAACGTGAATGAAGAAGTGAGGATTGATATCAAAGATACCGAGGTGGAAACACAAAATGATGTGAATCTGTCTAGGGAACACGTAATAGACATGCTAGAACTGGTTGTGCCTAAAGCCAATGCTCCTTTGCCAAATCCACCTCCACCCTATCCTCAAAGACTCACAAAGTAGAAAAATGAGGATCAATTTAAGAAATTTATTGACATGATGAAGAGCTTGTCCATTAATGTGTTTCTGGTGGAGGTTCTAAAACAAATGTCGGGCTATGCTAAATTCATGAAAGACTTGGTGACAAAGAAAAGATCTATGGATTATGAAACTATCAAGATGACCCACCAAGGGAGTGCAATAGTGCATTCAATGGCTCCGAAGCTAGAAGATCCCGGTGCTTTCACCATTCCTTGCACCATTAGGAGTGCAGACTTTACTAAAGCTCTTGTGATTTGGCGAAAAGTATCAACTTGATGACCTACTTAGTTTTCAAGACTTTGGTTATTGGGAAACCGAGGCTGACTTCTATGAGATTGCAAATGGCGGATAGATCAATGAAGAGACCATTGGGTATTATTGATGATGTTCTTGTCTGAGTGGACAAAATTTATCTTGACACCTGATTTTGTGATTCTTGACTATTGAGGTGCCTATAATCTTGGGAAGAACTTTCCTTGTGACTGAGAAGGCCTTAGTTGATGTGGAAGCATTGGAACTCAATTTTCGAGTAGGTGATGAAAAAGTGGTCTTTCATGTGTGTAAGTCAATGAAGCAGCCCAATTGTACTGAAGTGTGCTCATTTGTGGATCATGTCATGGCAGTGATAATTGATGATACTAGTGCACTGATCAGTATGGAGGACCCTCTAGAGGCGGTTTTGTTGAATCTTGATGTAAATGAGGATGAAGTTCGTGTAGTGTGTCAATGCTTTACATGGAATGGGCTCTTACTCTTATGAGCCTCAGAAGTTATCTTTAGACCTTGAGAATAGGAAGACTCCACCAACAAAGCCCTCAATCGAGGAACCTCCGGTGTTAGAGTTGAAGTCGTTGACTCAATACCTCAGGTATGAATTCTTAGGCCCTAGTTCAACTTTTCTAGTTATTATTTCCTCTTCTCTTACTAACATGCAGGTAGATACCACATTGGCGGTGCTCCGAAAGCGGAAGAAGGCAATTGGATGGACTTTAGCAAAAATTAGGGGAATAAGCCCCGCCTTTTGTTTGCACAAGATTATTGTTGAAGATGATGCAAAACCCTCCTTGGAACATCAAAGGAGGTTGAACGAGGCAATGCAAGAAGTTTTGAAAAAAGAGGTGATCAAGTGGTTGGATGCCGGGGTTATATACCCTATCTCTGACAGTTCTTGGACTTCGCCTGTGCAATGTGTGCCGAATAAGGGTGGCATGAATGTGGTGACCAATGCGCAAAATGAACTAATTCCTACCCGGACAGTCACCGAATGGAGGGTGTGCATGGATTACCGCAAGCTGAATAAAGTGAGCCACAATGATCACTTTCCATTGGCTTTCCTTGATCAGATGCTTGATCTACTTGCTGGGCGTGCCTTCTACTATTTCTTTGATGGGTATTCTGGGTACAACCAAACTTTGATTGCTATGGAAAATCAGGAGAAGACTACCTTCACTTGCCCATATGGTACCTTTGCCTTTTCTATGATGCCATTTGGGTAGTGTAATGCACCAGCTACATTCCAGCGGTGTATGATGGCCATTTTTACCGACATGGTGGAAGATATTTTGGAGGTGTTCATGGACGACTTTAGTGTCGTGGGTGACTCATTTGATGAATGCTTGAGAATGTTGATGGGGTGTTGGCCCGGTGTGAAGAAACCAATCTTGTGCCTAATTGGGAAAAATGGCACTTCATGGTTGAGGAGGGCATAGTCCTTGGCCATAAAATTTGAAAACATGGCATAGAGGTGGACAAAGCTAAAATAGAGGTGATTTCAAGGCTTTCTCCCCCTACTTATGTCAAGGGTGTTAGAAGTTTTCTTAGGCATGCGGGGTTCTACCGGAGATTTATCAAAGACTTTTTGAAGGTAGTGAATCCTTTGTGCAAGATATTGGAAAAGGATGCTAAGTTCGTGTTCGATGAGAGATATATGCATGCTTTTGAACTTCTCAAGCACAAGTTGACCACCAATCCTATTATTATCACACCCAATTGGAGCTTGCCTTTTGAGCTCATGTGCGATGCGAGTGATGTTGCGGTTGGGGCGGTTTTGGGTCAAAGAGTGAATAAAATATTTCATCCAGTGTACTACATGAGAAAGACAATGAACGATGCCCAAATGAACTACACGGTGACTGAAAAGAGCCTTTGGCTATTATGTTCGTAATGGAAAAATTTCAGCTATATCTCATGGGCACCAAAGTCATAGTGTATACCGATCATTTCACTCTTCAGTACTTGATGACGAAGAAAGATTCCAAAGCTAGGTTAATACGATGGGTCTTGTTACTTCAAGAGATTTATTTGTAAATTGTGGACTGGAAAGGTAGTGAAAACCAAGTGGCATACCACTTGTCCCACTTGGAGGAGGAGGGGAGGCCTCGTGATGGCCTAGAGATCAACGATTCATTTTTCGATGAGCAACTACTTTCTGTGTCAATGAATGATATGACATGTTTTGAGGACGTTGCTAATTTCCTTATGACTAGTATAATCCCGTGTGAGCTCTCTTATAACCAAAGGAAAAAGCTCAAACGTGATAGTTTGGATTTCTACTGGGATGAGCTGTACTTGTTCAATATTTGCACTGACAGTGTGATCCGAAGGTGTGTACCTGAGGATGAGCAATTGAGTATCTTAGAGGCTTGTCTCCTATACCTATGATGGCCATCACAGCGGGGCAAGGACACCTTTGAAGGTTATTAGTTGTGAGTTTTATTGGCCAACTTTGTATAAAGATGCAAGTGAACTTGTGAAGAGGTGTGACGAATGTCAAAGAGCGGGCGGAATTTCGAAGAAAGATGAGATGCCTCTCAATACTATTCTTGAAGTCGATATTTTGATGTATGGGGCATTGATTTTATGGGCCTGTATGTTAGCTCGTTGATCACTGCCAACTCCGCACTACTATCAAGTAGCAAGAGAGGGTCGCAATAGTTTTTACCTGGTTATGGGTCGGGATCGTATCCACAGAGAGCTAGAATTGGAATCGAGTATCTATTTAGTTTAGGATTGCATATGTGCTCTTAATTATACTTCTCATCATTTTTGGGTTTTCTTTATAATTCTGCTTTTAACAAACTACAAATTTTAAATTAAGCTAAAAGTTAAGTATTGCAAGTTGTATCTAATGGTTTAAAGGGCACTAGGGTAGTGACTTCTGCCTAGGTGGTCAATTGACGGGTACTTAAGTCTAAGGCATCTTTGAAATATTTGGGGAATATGATATAACCGTTGCACTAATTTACCCACTCTATACCTCTTCGCGGTTCAAGTGATTTTGCCCAATTGACTCTCTCAAGACCAATTGGGTATGCACATTTGCACAAGCAACGAAGGTTCAAGTCGGGTATTACTCTCTCGAGGTTTAACCCTCTCTCAAGTACGCCCCAATTCCTTGTTGGATCAATTTCAGAGACTTAGGCTCTCTTTCTCAACTAGAGTCGTAGTTAACTAAACACAAACTAGTGTTTGCAACCACTAATTCAGCAATTTAACCATGAAATTGATCCAAATATCAAATACCCATAATCAATTTAGCCCTAAAATACAACACATATCAATTAACCACACTAGGGTTGAACCACAACCCTAGCTATGGGGTCTAGCTACTCATATTCAAAGAATAAAAACAAGAAATAGAAGAAGATAAACACATATTAAATAATTTCTAAGATAAATACAGAGATTCAATGATGAAAAGTAAGTAAAAATGCCGAAAATGGCTAAGAAAAGTTGACCCACGAGCTCAGCTGATGTAATACAGTATCTAATACCCTAAAAATGGAAAAAGAATATATTTACACTAAGCTGAAAAATCTCAATAAAATTTCACCTGCAAGGCTAGTGCGGACCGCACAAAATGGAACGCGGTCTGCACTGGGCTCTTGACTTCAAAATTCTTGCTCTCTAAACTTGGGCTCCGCGGACCGCATAGAATAGACTGCTGCCGCGGAGGCTTCTAGTACGGTCCGCGCAGAATGGATTGTGGACCGCACAGGCTTCAAAACTTTGTTCTTCATCTTCTCCGAACCTTCGCTCTGCGGACCGCATAGAATGGTAGTGCTGCCGCATTACCTTCACTGCGGACTGCACAAAACCTAGTGCGGGCGCACAGCCTTAATTCTTGAAATAACAGCTCTCTGAATCTCCCAGTGCGGATGGCACAAAGTATAGTGCGGCTGCACTGGGCCTACTTTGCTTGAGCTTGCATTGCCTTTGTCACTTGTGCAAGTTTCACTCATTTTGAGCCGATCTTTGACATCACTTTGTTGATCAAACCTGCAATCACGCACAACTTGTGAGCCTTTTAAGACTATTTTGTATGAATTTCTAATCAAAGCATAAGCGAGAAGGAGTATAAAATGCATCAAAATTCTTAGTTATCAACTCCCCCAAACTTAAGCTTTTGCTTGTCCTCAAGCAAACAAAATAAGACCTACCCATTAAAGGAAAATCCTAGAATTTTTCAGCTGTCCTAAAGCAACCTCAACTAGCATCAATTGGGAACAACAATTTCCCTTAATACAAATGAATCATCAACAACATTTACTCTTTGAAAAACCATGGATCAAGTGCGACACAAGAACATCAAGAGTTGACTCAACACATCAAAGAACTCTTTCAATTACTTTGGTCATTGTGGAATCCAAACTCACACATCTTGAACTCACCCTAAGCAAACCTCACCTTTAGAATAGTGGCACGCAAAATGAGGTTAATGGGAATTCACTCATCTCTCTCAAGAAAAAGTCACAAGTCTGGCTCTAGGTACCATATACTTGCCCCTTATGTGAGTATCCACTAATGTAAGCTTCAGTCAACTCTAGTTCATATAGGGCTTTTGTTGAGATATTGTGAAGGCTTTTGGTTCAGGGTAGGAAATGTTTTGGTCTAAGTGGGTTCCATCTTACCTTAAGCACTTCTTTTGATTCATTTGGCATCCATTCACTTGACTCTTTAAGTCATTTTCACTTCTTTCTAAGGGGTTAGAGAGACACACTGTCATTCTTTCTTAGGCATTTCACACATTTTCTCCTTTTTCAAGTTTCCACACCTTTCATTCTTTGCTTTTCTTGAATCCCTTTTTATTTTTTTCACATTGAACAGTCTTTTTGCTTTTCTTTCTTTTTCATTGCCTTTCCTTTTATTCATTTTTGCGCCTTTTTACCACGTTGTGCAATCCTCGTCTCTCCCCCCAAACGTATACTTTTTCCATGTGCTAAAGGAAAGATTGGGTGCCAAGAGAGGGTATCTTTTAGAACGGGTATAGGCTTGTATCATGGTTCTTGGAAGAAAAAGGTTTAAGGCTCAAAAAGGTTAACCATGGATCTTATCATTGGTAGGCTATGGAATTGTTCAAACTATCATTTGGACCAAGGAGAGCCTATAATCATGTCTCAAGTCAAAATTCACTTATGATTTCACCTCAACAAATATTCAGGGCAAGTTCTAGACCAATGGCTCGGGACTTGGACTTGCAATTCAATTACTCACCACACAAGCTAAGGGATTGCTAAAGACCTAGAGTCGGGGGACCACAATGACCTTAGATACGATTTGAGCATACAATGGTCCCGAAAAACCATTTGATGATTATCGGTCAACACAAGAGTCTCAAAGTCACGACTTCCACCATCCTAAACACAACAATTTGTTTTTGACCATGAGATCAAAGGCAAATATGCTAGGCCCAAGTGAAGCTTTGCTTGAGGCACCAGCAACTACTACTATTAAAAAAAACGGACTCAAACCCTTAAGAAGGTTGTCACACCATCCATCATTGGGAAGAGCCACCCGGTTCATACAACACTCCATATTTGAAAAGAACCGTGGCATTAAGAAAACCAAAGGCTTATTGCAAACTTCAAAAATAAAAAGCTACGAATCACAAATAAGAATCTAAAAACGAAAAAAATTGTGAAAAATAGAATGAATATGTATAAGAGGGGATTTGAATATACAATGGATGGGATGAATATATACAATGTGATATAACTTTATATACAGACCCAAAGTGAAATAAAAATGCGATAAATGTAAAGAAATATCAAAATTCTATACAGACCAAAGATAAAAAGATAAATAAAGCATAAAAATGTATCAAATATATATACAATCATCCAAATGAATAGTAGGGCCTACCCCCTCAAATGAAAGTTGGCATTGTTCCCAATGCCAACTAGTCTAAATAAAGCATCAAAAGATAAGAGGGAAAGGATATAGAAGACTCCCTAAGGCCCGTCTGTCTGCATAGGGTCATGTGTGGTCCCTGGGTCCTCTGTGTGCTTGGAAACCTCAGACCGGTCCCCTGTGGCCTGCTGCTCTACTACTGGGACCTGGGCCTAGACCTGGACAGGCTCTGGAACTGGTACATCCTGTGGCTGACTGGAGGAAGTCTCTGGTGGATCCGCCAACTGGATGTTAGCATCATTAGCTCTAGGAATCATCCTCCTCCTTTTGGGAGGCCTCTGAGACTACTCCGGCTCTAGATGAACTGTTGGGGCTGGGTCCTGGAGCAATAAATCTAAAGGCATGTAATCTGCCTTCAGTCTGTCTACATCTGCTCTCAACTCCTTCACGGACTCTTTGGAGGCCTGTGTCTTCCTCAGCTTCTTGTGCTCCCGAGCAAGCTCCTTGAGAGCCTTGCTATGTGAATCAACTACCTTGAAGAGCGTTGCCTGAATGTCGAGGATCTTCTTCTGGTTGTCAAGTATCTCCTTGAGCGCATCCTCTATCGACTGTGGAACCTGCGGAGCTGGAGGTGCCGACTGAGCCTCTACCACAGTGGTGAGTGAAGACAACTTGGATGAGGTAGTCTGTATCCGGTTATTTATACTAAAAAGCGCCTGGCTCAGTCGGTGAGCAGTAATAGGATGGGCCCGGGAAGATGGAATCTCCAAGCCTACTGATATGGATGGACCAGCAGGAGTGGCTGTGGATGTGGAAGGACCGGGAGGGACATCTGTGGAAGTGTAGGTTGTCTCAGCAGGAGCCATTATCACAACTGGCTCTTCAGACTGGCCAATTGTAGTCGTAGCTGTACCCTTGAAGTTCTTACTCTTGGGGTTATCATCCCCCCGCATGTTGTACGACAAGAAAGGGGCCTTCACTTTGACTTTGACATCGAAAGGCCTCTTTTCTACCTTCAAGTCCCGAAAGTACATAGTGAGGGTGCTGGGGAAAGGATAGTTTCGGTCATGCTTCGTACCCACTATAGTGATAATTCGAGACATCACATTCCCTATATTTATGGGGTATCCCGCCATAATAGAAGCAACCAACACAGCTAGGTGGAGAGGTAGGGAGTTGTCATGAGTGGTAGGGTCCAACCGGCTGCAAATAAAAGTCTCCCACCCTATTGCCTCAAAGTTCAGACTTCGTCTCAGAATACAGACTCCAGTAGTCAACCAGTCCGGGATGGTACCTGGGATAGCCATGTATTGTGCCAACCATGGACGAAGCTCTTCACCCATTTCCATTTTTGCCATGCATAAGGTCTAGTCCTCTTCATTGAAGCCAAGGTATTTGTTGAGGTACTTCCCTTCAAATAACACCTTCAGATTCCGAACCTTGGTCACTTTCGAGCCTTTTTTGATGTGGGCTATATTGCAGTAAAATTCTTTGACCATGTGTTCGTTGGCATCCACACACTCTTCTAGAAAATGCTCCCAGCCCACTCTAGTCCTAAATTGTCTCAGCACATTGGGGTTGTGGGGTAGTGGGTCTCTATCAATGAAGCTCCTCTCCGGAATCAACTTTCTCACCTGCCACCACTCCCGAAATTTGTGGCACTCCACCTCACTAAAACATCTATCACACCAAACCTCCGGCTTCCTCATTCTATCAACACCCCCAACCCTTGGTTCTCCTCCTTTTGCCACTTCCTCATCTCCCTCTACTTCCTCCTCATCTCCTCCTCTACCCTCTCCGGAGTATTCCCCACTACCTGCTGCTGAGACATCAGATGACCCAGAAGAAACATGTGTTGGTGCTTGGGTAGTGGGTGATGGGGGAGAAGTAGTATCTGTCAGCCTGAATCTCTCCAGCCAGTCTTCAACATATTCTGGCACGGAGTCTGAAGAAATGTCTCGAGAGGGCTCACACTCACTACCGGACTAATCACAGGCCATGTCTGCAGTCTTAATGATTTTTCTTTGGTTCTTTATGTTTTTCGGACTTGGGGAGTGAGTCTTATCATTTTTTTGCCCTTGCCCCCCCCCCCCCCCCC
>MU731079.1:152821-179396 GCA_026770625.1 Nicotiana glauca
CCTCTTCCCAGTTGTTATGAGCCTTTTCCTCATTGTCTCACCATTGTCTGCAATTACAATTCAAATAACTTGTTAGTATGAGTAGTGTTAGATAAAATAGTGTTGTAGAACATAATGAAATTGTTGCAGACATGTTGCAAAAAACAACCCAGTGTGGACTGCACAAAATGGTGTGCGGCCACACAGGAGCCAATACGGACCGCACAAAATCAACCGCGGTCCGCATAGGTATGGCGTTCAGAAACCCATCCTCTGTATCTTGACAGTGCGAACCGCACAAAATGGTAGTACGGTTGCACAAGGGCTAGTGCGGACCGCACAAAATATAGTGCGGCTGCACTGCCCAAAGTTTAGTTTCCCAGAAGTTCATCAGAGCGATCCGCA
Organism: Nicotiana glauca; assembly: GCA_026770625.1. Classification (NCBI taxonomy): domain Eukaryota; kingdom Viridiplantae; phylum Streptophyta; class Magnoliopsida; order Solanales; family Solanaceae; genus Nicotiana; species Nicotiana glauca. The sequence continues at coordinate 153,206 of MU731079.1, forward strand.
CAAAATGGTACTGCATACCGCACTGCGGCACCGTGGACCGCACAGAATCGACTGTGGTCCGCACCATGTGCCTAATTTTGGCACTAAATTAGGGTTTCATAATTGAAATTAAGCCTAAATTTTACACCTAAGGCATGCTCCTACGTGTTTGCCCAATTCATTTAACTAAGTAATTCAACATGAATCAAGAACTTAATTAACCTAACCTAACAGTTAAGAAAATATGGGAGGGAGAAGAAATAAAAGGTAAGAAAAATGAAAAGAAAAAGAAAATAACAAATTTAAAGCAATTAAGTTGCTATTAATGTACCAGATGTAAGATGAGAAGAAATCAACAAGTCCAAGCAAGAATTACGAGAGCAGGCAAGATGAACAGTATTTTTTTAGGCTTTGAGAGATAAAACTGCAAAAAGAGTAAAAGGGGACCCTCAGGGACTATTTATAGAAAAGCCCCTGGGGCCCATTCTCACCAACCAGTGCGGACCACGCAAAATGGACCGCGGTCCGCACTACACATCTTTGTACAAGCTTGAGAAGGCAACGCTCTGCAGTCTGCACAAAATAGACTGCGACCGTAGATGTCCAGTGCGGACCATACAAAATGTAGTGCAGACCGTACAAAATGTAGTGCGGCCACACTGGAAAACATCAGTGAGAACACACTTCACCTATTGTCAGTGCGGTCCACACAAAATGGTAATGCGGCCGCCCTGGAAACTTCAGAGACCTTCATTTTTCACTATGTCTTGCACTGCATCAACATAACCCTGTAACATCTCACAACCAGTTAGCCTAAAAATCAATCCTACACTACAATGAAAATCAAATAAAAATAAGAATGAAAAACACGTGGGTTGCCTCCCAAGAAGCGTCAGCACGGCGTAGGTTACTGTCACATCATTTGAAATGAAGAAGTGCCACCACGTGGCTATCATCAATCTTCCAAAGATAATGCTTGACCCGGTGCCCATTCCCTCTAAAAACTTCACCATTTTTGTTCTTTAAATCAATAGCACCAAATGGGGTCACACACACAACTTCAAACGGCCCGTTCCATTTTGACTTGAGCTTTCCTGGGAACAACCTTATCTGAGAGTTGAATAAGAGCACCAAATCCCCCACCTTGAACTCTTTGCCCCGAGTATACTTGTCGTGAAGGTATTTCATTTTATCCTTATACAGGGACAAACTAGAGTAGGCATGGAATCTAAATTCGTCAATCTCATTGAGTTGCTCCACCCAAATATTGGCAGCTACGTCCCACTCAAGATTCAACTTCTTCAAGGCCCACATGACCTTATGCTCCAACTCCACTGGTAAATGACATGCTTTCCCAAATACCAACCGGTAAGGCGACATACCAATTGGGGTCTTGTAAGCGGTCCGATAAGCCCATAGAGCATCATCTAACTTTTTAGACTAATCGGTCCTATTGGCATTGATAGTTTTGGACAAAATGCTCTTGATCTCCCTGTTGGACACTTCAACCTGGCCACTTTCTTGAGGATGATAAAGTGTAGACACTTTGTGGTTAACACCATACTAAGAAATCAAGGCATCAAAAGCTCTATTACAAAAATGCGATCCACCATCACTAATAATTGCCCGAGGCATACCAAACCTTGTGAAAATGCTCTTCTTCAGAAATGCCACCACACTTCTAGCTTCATTGTTGGGCAAGGCCATGGCCTCAACCCATTTTGAGACATAATCAACTGCTACAAGAATGTAGGTATTTCCACATGAGCTTACAAAGGGGCCCATAAAATTGATACCCCATACATCAAAGATATCAACTTCGAGAATGGTGTGTAGAGGCATCTCATCTTCTTGGAAATCCCGCCCGCTCGTTGACATTGATCACACCTTTTTACTAGACCACTTGCATCTTTGAACAAGGTTGGCCAATAAAAACCACAACTCAGAACTTTTGAAGCCGTCCTCGCCCCTCCATGATAGCCACCATAAGGGGGGAATGACAAGCCTCTAGAATGCTAAATTTCTCCTCCTCAAGTACACACCTCCGGATCACTTCGTCGGTGTAAATCTTGAACAAGTATGGCTAGTCCCAATAGAAGTCCAGACTATCTCGTTTGAGCGTCTTCCTTTGGTTAGAAGTGAGCTCGCATGGGATGATGCCAGTCATAAGGAAATTAGCAATGTCCGCAAACCATGGCATATCACTCATCGACACAGAAAATAGTTGCTCATCGGGAAATGCATCATTGATATCTAGGCCATCACATGGCCTTCCTTCCTCCTCCAAGTGAGACAAATGGTCCGCAACTTGGTTTTCACTATCTTTCCAGTCACAATTTCTAGATCAAACTCTTGGAGTAGTAACACCCATCGCATCAACCTTGCCTTGGAGTCTTTCTTTGTCATCAATTACCTAAGGGCGGCATGATCGGTGTGCACTATGACATTGGCCCCCATAAGATACAGCCAAAACTTTTCCATTGCATACACTATTGCCAACAACTCTTTCTCGGTAACCATGTAGTTCCTTTGAGCCTCATTCATGGTCTTGTTTGTGTAGTACACCGGATGAAATATTTTGTTAACTTTTTGACCCAAGACAACCCCAACCGTAACGTCACTTGTGTCGCACATGAGCTCGAAGGGTAAGCTACAATTTGGTGCGGTAATGATGGGGTAGTGGTCAACTTAAGCTTTAGAGGCTCAAATGCTTGCATACATCCCTCATCGAACACAAACTTGGCATCCTTCTCTAGAAGTTTGCACAAGGGGTTTACCACCTTTGAAAAATCTTTTATAAACCTCCAGTAAAACCCCGCATGCCCAAGAAAACTCCTCACCCCCTTGACAGAAGTGGGGGAGGAAGCCTTGAAATCACTTCTATCTTGGCTTTGACAACTTTAATCCCACACTTTGAAATTTTCTAGCCTAACACTATGCCCTCTTCAACCTTGAAGTGGCATTTTTCCCAATTTAGCACAAGATTGGTGTCTTCACACCGGGATAAAACTCTATTCAAATTTTCCAAACACTCTTCAAATGAATCACCAACCACACTAAAATCATCCATAAAGACCTCCAAAATATCTTCCACCATATCGGTGAAAATAGCCATCATGCATCGTTGGAATGTTGCTGGAGCATTGCACAACCCAAACAGTATTCGAGAGAAAGCAAAGGTGCCATATGGACAAGTAAAAGTGGTCTTGTCTTGATCCTCCGGAGTGATTAAGTTTTGATTATATCTCGAGTATCCATCCAAAAAGAAATAAAAGGCATGCCCCGTAAGGCGATCAAGCATTTGGTCAAAAAATGGCAATGGGAAATGATCCTTCCGGGTCACCTTGTTCAACTTTCGGTAGTCCATGTATATCCTCTATCCAGTAATTGTCCGAGTGGGAATAAGTTCACTATTGTCATTTGTCACCACAGTCATACCACCCTTCTTCGGCACATATTGCACCGGAGAAGTCCATAAGCTATCAAAAATAGGGTACATAACCCCGGTATCTAACCACTTTATCACTTCTTTCTTCACCACTTCTTGCATTGCTTTGTTCAACCTCCTTTGATGTTCCAAGGAGGGTTTTGCATCATCCTCCAAAATAATCTTGTGCATGCAAAATGCGGGGCTTATTCCCCGAATGTTGGCCAAAGTCCATCCAATTGCCCTCTTACTCTTTTTGAGCACCGCCAAAATGGCATCTACCTGCAAGTTAGTAAGGCACGAGGAAAGAATAACTGGTAAAGTAGAAATAGGGCCTAAAAATTTATACCTGAGGTATGGAGGTAATTGCTTCAACTACAACACCAAGGATTCCTCAATCGAAGGCTTTGTTGGAGGCGTCTTTCTATTTTTAAGATACAAAGAAAGTTTCCTAGGCTTATAAAAATAAGAGCCCATTCCATGTAAAGCATTTGCGCACTCCACTCTGCTTGCATCATCATTGACATCCAAATTTAACAACATGGCCTCCAACGGGTCCTCCACATTAATCATAGCACTTGTATCATCAATTATCACAACCCTGACTAGATCCACAAATGAGCACACTTCGGTACAATTGGGTTGATACATTGACTTGCACACGTGGAATACTACCTTTTCATCACCCACCCTGAAAGTGAGTTCCCCTGCTTCCACATCTACTAGAGCCTTCCCCGTAGCAAGGAAAGGTCTCCCTAATATGATCTAGACTTCATAGTCCACCTCATAATCCAATATCACAAACTTCGCTCGCAAGACAAATTTGTCCACCCGGACCAGCACATCATCAATAATACCCAAAGGTCACTTCATTGATCTATCCACCATTTGTAATCTCATGGAAGTTGGTCTAGGTGGCCCAATTCCCAAAGTCACGAAAACTAAGTAGGGCATCAAGTGCATACTCACCCCTAGATCACATAAAGCCTTGGCAAAATCCGCACTCCCAATGGTGCAAGGAATGGTGAAAGCATCGGGATCCTCTAGCTTCGGAGCCATTGAATGCACTATAGCACTAACTTGGTGAGTCATCTTTATAGTTTCACAATCCATAGAACGCTTCTTTGTGACCAAGTCTTTCATGAACTTTGCATAGCCCGGCATTTGTTCAAGAGCCTCCACCAAAGGCACATTAATGGACAAGCTCTTCATCATATCAAAGAACTTTTGGAATCGATTATCATTCTCTGCTTTGCAAGCCTTTGCGGATAAGATGGAGGTGGCCTTGGGAAAGGAGCCTTGGATTTTAGCATAATCGGCTCTATCATGTCAATAACGTGTTCCCTAGGCGGGTTCACGGCATCTTGAGTTTCCGCCTCGATCTCATTAATGTCAATCCTCACTTCATTGTTCACGTTGTCATCAACCATATCTTCAACTACCAAGGGAGCTTTATCTTCTTGCAACTCAACATCATCATCAACCACTTGCTTTTGTTTCAAGGCATTCACATCCACCGCCTCTCCTACTTCTTGCCGTGACCGCCATGACATGATTGTTCCCACCCTTTGGGTTTACTACCGTATCACTTGGTAGAGCACCCTTTTGGCGAGTATTCAACGACTGAGAGATTTGGCCTAATTGCACCTCCAAGTTTCGGATAGAGGTATTGTGGAAAGCCAACTGTGCATTCGAATCCGCATTCTTCTTCATCATTTGTTCGAACATCATTTCAATTCTACCCATATCATTACCCAAAGAACTAGGACCTTGAGAAAGGAAAGGGGGTGAATTGTTCGGTTGTTGGTACATTGGGGGCTTTTGAAAGCCTTGCCCCCAGTTTTCTTGGTTCCCATTGTTCCATCCACCTTGATTGTTATTGTTGCCCCAATTGTTATTATTACCATTCCAGTTCCCTTGGTTGCCTTGATTGTTGTTCTGATTGCCCCAGTTGTTGTTTAGATTGTTGTTCCCCCAATTACCATTGTTTTGTTGTTGATTTCCCTAATTGCCCTGGGGTCTCCATTGTTGTTGGTTGGAAGAGTTGCCCTATTGGCCTTGATAGTTATTCACATATTGAACCTCTTCATTTTGCTCATCATAGCCATCATTTTGAAACCCATCACAATCATCATCAAATTGCTCAGAATTTCCTTGGTTTTGTTGTCTTTTTTGCCTTCTCTTATTGACAAGCATATTAACACCCTCCATGGCTTCACTTGGAGGGGATTTTGGACTTGTTGCAACTGTGCCTTAGCCAATTGGTTCATAGTAGTTGTCAACTCCACTACAACTTGCCCATGGTCATGTAATTCCTTATGCAAATGAATAACTGTAGGGTCACCTTGAGGAACATTGGCTCTAGTTTTCCATACGGAGGACGTATCTACCATCTCATCAAGAATGGCGCAAGCTTCATCATACGACAATTTCATAAAATTACCCCCAGTGATTTGATTGACTATGCATTGATTTGTAGTATTGATGCCCCGGTAGAAAGTTTGTTGCAACATATTCTCCGTCATGTCATTATTGGGAATTCCTTCACCATCGTTCTATACCGCTCCCAAATCTCACGCAAAGGTTCCGTGGGCTCTTTATTGAAGGCCAATATCTCATCTCGAAGTGCCGCCATATGCCCGGGTGAGAAAAATTTAGCAATAAACTTTTCTGTCAACTCATCCCAAGTTGTGATGGAATGGTTGGGAAGTATCTCGAGCCAATCCAATGCTTTCCCCTAAAGTGAGAATGGGAAAAGCCTAAACCTAAGAGCATCCTTGAACATATTCGTCTGCTTACTCCCCCAACATGTATCCACGAACCCTTTGAGATATTTGTAGGAATTTTGATTCGCAACGCCTATAAAATACCCATGTTGATCAAGTTAGGTCAATATCATATTGATTATCTGAAAATTGCCCGCCCGAATTCTTGGTGGGATAATAGAACTTGCATAGACTTGGTTCGGCAGCACCTGAGGAACCGCTCTTGGAGGTGGCAGAGGAGGGTCTGGGACATTTTCATTAGCATTGGCCTGGCGGCCTCATTGTGGTCCAGGAGGTACAACAGGCACGTCCTCCTCTCTAATATCATCAACCTCCTCCCTCGCAAGCACGTTTCCAAGGGGGTCATTAGCATTTAAAGCCATTTGGTACCTGAAGTATTCACACACACTAATTAGTAATAAAGAAGGAAAGAAGAACAACACACAAAACTAACTAAATAGATATCCAAAACCGTTAGCTCCCCGGCAAAGACGCCAAAAAGTGATCGCTGCCAACTCTGCACTACTAATAAGTAGCAAGAGAGGGTCGTAATAGATTTTACCCAATTTTGGGTCAAGATCGATATCCACAGAGAGCTAGAATTAGAATCGGGTATCTATTTAGTTTAGGATTGCATAGGTGCTCTGTTTTTTTATGTGGACAACATCTTATTGAAAGTAAATAATAGTGCAGAATTACATGCATTAAAAGCTTTTCCCAACTAGGAATTTAAAAGCTTTTCTTATTCTTTCTCAAAAGAAATTCACTTTGGATCTTCTGCAGGAAGTTGATGTATTGAATTCTTCACCTGTTTCTTCTCCTCTTGACCTAACAGTGTGGTTGATTGCTAATTCTGGGGATCCTTTGAATGATACTACTCTATATCTTCATGTTCTTGGCAAGATGAATTATCTCACACACTTGATCCGATCTTGACATTCACCGTCTAGCATCTCAGTAAATATATGTGGGACCAAGGAAACCACATCTTGAAGCAGGTCTTCGAGTCCTTTTATATCTTTTAAAAGACCCATATATTAGGCTTTTTATGTCACTCTTAACTTCATTTAAGCTCTTAGGTTTCTGCAATTCCGATTGGGGGACATGTCCTAACTCGAGAAAATCAGTCAGTAGCTTTTTTATTTCACTTGATTCTTCTCCTATCTCTTGGAAATCTAAAAAATAGACATCTACCTCTCTTAGCTATACCGAAGCATAGTATTGCTCTATGATGCATGTGGTCATTGAACTAACTTGGTTGGTTAGTATATTTGATGATCTACCTGTGCATATATCCTTACTAGTTCCTCTTCATTCCGATAGTCAAGCCGTGATTCACATCGCAAAGAACCTCGTCTTGCACAGACTGACCAAACATGTCAAAATTGACTATCACTTTGTGTGTCAACAATTCCTTGCCAGCATGATTTCAATCTCCTTTGTTCAATCCTTTTCTCAGTTTGCGAACCTCATATGTGCTCTTAATTATACTTCTCATCATTTTTGGATTTTCTTTATAATTCTACTTTTAACAAACTACAAATTGTAAATTAAGCTAAAAGCTAAGTATTGCAAGTTGTATCTAATGGTTTAAAGGGCACTAGGGTAGTGACTTCCGCCTAGGTGGTCAATTGACGGGTACTTGAGTCTAAGGCATCTTTGACATATTTGGGGAATGTGATATAACCATTGCACTAATTTACCCACTCTACACCTCTCGGTGGTTCAAGTGATTTTGCCCAATTGACTCTCTCAAGACCAATTGGGTATGCAAATTTACACAAGCAACTAAGGTTCAAGTTAGGTATTACTCTCTCGAGGTTTAACCCTTTAACTGGGGCTATCAATCTCTTGAGTACACCCCAATTCCTTGTTGGATCAATTTCAAAGACTTAGGCTCTCTTTCTCAAGTAGAGCCCTAGTCAGCTAAACACAAACTAGTGTTTGCAACCACTAATTCAGCAATTTAACCATGAAATTGATCCAAATATCAAACACTCATAATCAATTTAGCCCTAAAATACAAGACCCATCAGTTACCCACACTAGGGTTGAGCTTAAATTAGCGGTGACTCACATAAGGGGCAAGCTTATGGTACTTAGATTCAGACTTGTGACCTCTCATTGAGAGAGATGAGTGTGTTTTCCATAATCCTCATTTTGAGTACTACAACCTAATAGTGAGGTTTGCTTAGGGAAATTTGAGGATGTATGAGTTTGGGTTCCATAATGAACAAAGTAGTAGAAAGAGTTTCCTTGATGGGTTGAGTCAATTCTTGATGCTCTTGTGTCGCACTAAACCCGTGGTGTTTAAAAGGTTGAATATTGTTAATGATTCATTTGATTTAAGGGCAATTGTTAGTCCCAATTGATGCTAGATGAGGTCACTTTAGGTCAGCTGAATTTTCTTGGTCTTATCCCTAAGGAGGTGGGAATTATTTTGTTTACTTGAGGACAAGCAAAAGCTTAAGTTTGGGGAAGTTGATAACTAGGGCTTCTAGTTCTTTTTACACTCCTTTTTACTTGAGTTTTGGATTAAAGATGCATACAAATAGTCCCAAAGGCTTACATGTTGTGCTTGTTTGCAGGGTTTGGTCAAAAAAGTGAAGAGTAGTCAAAACCAGCTCAAAAAGGAGCGAAACATGCACAAGTACCAAGAACAAGTCAAAGCACAGCTGCAACAGACCCACCGCGGCCGAAATCTATTTAGTACGGTCTGCGGTGATAAGATTCAAAGAGGTGAAAAAGTTGGGAGCTCAAGCATTGTGGTCGCAGTCCATTTTATGCGAACTGCAGTAGCCTCGCCGCGGCCACAATCAATTTTATGCAGTCCGCGGAGCAGAGATTCATACAGCTAGGATAGTAGAAAATTGGAAACCACTAAGGCTACAAACCATTTTATACTGAAGTCACAGCGGTCGCGGTACATTATGTGTAGACCGCGGTGGCTAGATTCAGAGACACAAAAGTCAAGCCAAAAAGACTCACCGAGGGCGCAGTCCGCGGTACCTCCGTAGGGGTATTTTTGTCCAGAAATTTGGCCTTGTATAAATACTAATTTTTAGATTTTTAGGGTATCTAGCTTTTATTTGAGCATGTGAACGACAGTTTTTGACTATTTTGAGTAATTTTATAGTGGATATTTAATTGAATCTTCAGTTATTAGCTTGTAAACATATTATATGGGTCATTCTTCATCTAATTACATGTTTTCTTCCATTATTACAAGTAGATAGACCCATTAGTTAGGGTTGTGGCTCAAACCTAGTGTGGGTATTTGATGGGTCTTGTGTTTTAAGGCTTAGATATTTATGGGTGGTTGATATTTGGACTGATTTGTATTTTCTATGTTGGATTAGTGGTTGCAAACACTAATTTGTGCCTATTTGACTTTTGGGCTCTTCTTGAGAAAGGGAGTTTGAGTCTAGGTATTCAGTCCAACAAGAAATTGGGGTGTACTCAAGAGATTGATAGCCCCAATTAAAGGGTTAAATCTAGATATAGTAATACTCGACTTGAGCCTACATTGCTTGCATAATTTCAACACCCAATTTGTCTTGAGAAAGTCAATTAGGGAAAAGTCACTCAAGTTATCGAGAGGTATAGAGTTAGTAGTATTGTGCATTGGCTATATCACGATCCCAAACATAACATCTTTGCCTTAGACTGTAGAACCCATCAAGTATTCACCTAGGGGAAAGTCACTTCCCTAATGCCTCGTTACCTATTAGAAAACCCTTCTAGCAATTATTCTTAGGTTAATTTAGCATCTCATTAGTATAAAAGTAGAAGTAATCAAAAGAACAATTATGATTGGAAGCGTAACTAAGAGCATTACGTATTGCTAGTTTAGATAGGAATCTAATTCCCAAATCTAGCTCCTTGTGGATTCGATCCCGACCTATTCGGGTAAAAGTTGCATCGACCGTTGTCGATGCTCTATAGTGGTGCAGGGTTGGCACCGATTAGAGATATCTGTATTATCGACCTATTCGGGTAAAAGTTGCATCGACCGTTGTCGACGCTCTATAGTGGTGCAGGGTTGGCACCGATTAGAGATATCTGTATTATCCCCCAGAGCCTAAGGAGTTAGGAAAAATTTCACATCTATTCTTTCCTATCATACGACTTGATTTCTCAATGCTAATTGAACTTCTGCTTTGTTCTCTCGCAGATGGTAAGAACACGTACCACTTCATTAGATAACCAGCATCTCGAGCCCCCAGTAGCAGCTCCTACAAGGGGTAGAGTCAGAGGACGTGCTAGGGCCCGAGGTAGAGGCAGAGCTCAGTCCAGAGCTTGAGCAACAGCACTAGTGGCGGAGCCTCAGGTTGAGTTTGACGAGGATATTTCAGCCTAGACAGTTCTAGCAGGAGCAGCTCGGGTCCAGAGGGGTTCATCGCCACCCCGGTACTTCAGGATGCTCTAGTTCATCTAGTGGGACTTATGGAGAGTGTCTCAAAGGCAGGCTTGCTTCCTGTAGCACCAACCGTCTCTCAGGCTAGAGGAGTAGCCCAGACTCCTGCTCCCTAATTTTAGACTCCAGCAACTCAGCCAGTAGGGGTAGTTCAGTCTGGTATTATGGCACAGACCGGAGAGGGGCCAGCTATGTCTATTGATGCCTTGTGGAGATTGGACAGGTTCACCAAGCTCTTCACTACCATTTACATCAGTGCATATTTTAAGGATCCTTGGGATTATTTAGACAAATATCATAAGGTTCTCATGAGCATGGGATAGTGGAGACCAATGGAGTCGACTTTGTTGTTTTTCGTTTGTCTGTATCCGCCAAGAGTTGGTGGAGAGATTATGTTTCGCTAGACCAGCTAGGTCACCGGCCTTAACTTGGGATCAGTTTTCCCAGTTATTTCTAGAGAAGTTTCTTCCTATAACTCAGAGGGAGAACTATCGGAGGAAGTTGGAGCGTCTCCAGCAGGATTCTATGACTGTTACTCAGTACAAGACCAGATTTATTGACTTGGCCCGTCATGCTCTTTTACTTCCCATGAAAAGAGAGAGAGAGAGAGAGAGAGAGAGAGAGAGTTAGGAGGTTCATTGAGGGACTCGTTCAACCCATTCGAATCCAGATGGTTAAGGAGAAGGGGAGCGAGATTTCCTTTCAGGATGCAGCCAATGTGGCCAAGAGAGTTAAGATGGTTCTATCACAGGGGGTGTTCAGGGGTCAGTTCTCAGCACCAAGGTTCCCGTGCCATGGTTCATGCACTGAGTGTTCCACCGCCTGCTCAGCCAGCTAGAGGTGGAGGTAGAGGTGTTAGAGGTGGAGGTAGAGGTGTTAGATGTGGATCTCAGGCCGCTAGAGGTGGAGGCCAGCTAGCAGGTGGCCTCCCTAGAGATGTAATTTAGAGTGGTGGGGCCCAGCCCCGATGTTATGCTCTTCCATCCAGGCCGAGGCCTTTGATACAGTTATTATAGGTATCGTTTTGGTTTGTAGTAGGGATGTTTCAGTGTTATTTGATTCAGGGTCTACATACTCCTATGTGTCATCTTATTTTGCACCATATTTGATCATGCCTAGTAATTCTTTGAGTGCTCCTGTATATATGTCTACACCGGTGGGTGATTCTATTGTGGTAGATCATGTTCATCGTACTTGTATATTTGTGATTGGGGGGTCTTGAGACCTGAGTAGACTTGTTACTTTTGGATATGATTGATTTTGATGTCATATTGGGGATGGACTAGTTATCACCTTACCACGCTATCTTGGACTGTCATGCCAAGACTGTGACCTTAGCCTTGTCGGGGTTTCCTCGTTTAGAGTAGAGAGGGATTCTTGATCAAGAAGGGGTATTTGGCTTATTTGGCATATGCTTGTGATTCTAGTGTTGAGGTTCCTTTTATGGATTCTGTGCCTGTTATTCGTGAGTTTTTCTTTAGTGTTTTTTTCAGACCTGTCGGGCATGCCACCCGATAGGGATATTGACTTCTTCATTGATTTGGCTTTGGGCATTCAGTCCATTTCTATTTCTCCATATCGTATAGCCCCGCCAGAGTTAAAAGAATTAAAGGAGAAGCTACAAGACTTGCTTCATAAGGGCTTTATTAGACCTAGTGTCTTACCCTGGGATGCGCCGGTGTTGTTTGTTACGAAGAAGGACGGATCGATGAGGAAGTATGTAGATTACCGGCAATTGAACAAGGTTACCATCAAGAATAAGTATACATTGCCGAGGATTGATGATTTGTTTGATCAGCTTCAAGGTGACAAGGTATTTTCGAAGATTTACTTGAGATCTAACTACCATCGGTTGAGGATTAGGGCATCTGATGTCCCTAAGATAGCTTCCGCACTTGATACGGGCATTATGAGTTCTTGGTGATGTCATTTGGGTTGACAAATACCCCATCAGCTTTTATAGATTTGATGAACCGAATGTTCAAGCCTTACTTGGATTCATTCGTGATAGTCTTCATTGATGATATTTTGATCTATTCCTGCAGAGGGGAGGAGCATGAGCGGCATCTGAGAGTTGTTCTTCAGACTTTGAGAGATAGTCTGTTGTATGCTAATTTTTTGAAGTGTGAGTTTTGGTTGGGATCAGTTGCTTTCTTGGGTCATGTTGTATCAGTAGAGGGTATTCAGGTGGACCCGAAGAAGATTGAGGCAGACAAGGACTAGCCTAGACCCGCATCAGCTACAGAGATCCGGAGTTTCTTGGGTTTGGCAAGTTATTACCGTCGATTTGAGGAGGGGTTCTCATCTATTATAGCCCCGATGACCAGGTTGACGCAGAAAGGACGAGTGTGAGGCAAGCTTTCAGAAGCTTAAGACAGCTTTGACTACAGCGCCAGTGTTGGTTTTGCCCATAAGTTTAGGGCCATATACAGTTTATTGTGATGCATCTCGTATTGGACTTGGTGCGGTGTTGATGCAGGATGGCAAGGTCATTGCTTATGATTCGCGACAGTTGAAAATTCATGAGAATAATTATCCAGTACATGATTTGGAGTTAGCAGCTATTGTTCATGCACTGAAGATTTGGAGGCACTATTTATATGGCATGTCATTTGAGGTGTTCATGGATCACAAGAGTTTGCAATACGTGTTCAAGCAGAAGGAGTTGAATTTGAGGCAGAGAAGGTGGTTGGAGCTATTGAAAGAGTATGATATCACCATCTTATATCATCCGAGAAGGCCAATGTGGTGGCCGATGCTTTGAGTAGGAAGTCAGCCAGTATAGCAGTCTTGCGTATATTCCGATAGGTGAGAGACCGCTTGCTTTGGATGTTCGGGCTTTGGCCAATCAGTTCATGAGGTTGGATGTCTCTGAGCCCAGCCATGTGTTAGCTTGCACAGTCACTCGTTCTTCATTATTGGAGTATATCCGAGATTGGCAGTATGATGATCCTTATTTGCTTGTCCTTAGGGACATAGTGCGGCACGGAGGTGTCAAGCAGGTTACAATTGGAAATGATGGAGTTTTGATAATGCAGGGTCGTATTTGTATGCCTAATGTAGATGGACTTCGAGAGTTGCTAGAGGAGGCCCATAGTTCCCAATACTCTGTTCACCCGGACGCCGCTAAGATGTATCAGGATTTGTAGCAGTATTATTGGTGGAGGCAGATGAAGAAGTATATTGTTACGTATGTGGCACTGTGTTTGAATTCTTGGCAGGTAAAGTACGAGCATCAGAGACCTGGAGGTTTGTCTCAGAGGATTGATCTTCCCGAGTGGAAGTGGGAGCGTATCACTATGGACTTCGTTGTTGGACTTGCACGAACTCGGTGGAAGTTCGATGCAGTATGGGTTATTGTTGATAGGCTGACCAAGTCAACATATTTCATTCCTATGGCAGTCTCATATTCTTCTGAGAGGTTAGCTGAGATCTATATCCGGGAGATTGTTCGTCTTCATGGTATACCCATGTGTATCATTTCTGATCGAGGTACGCAGTTTACCTCGCATTTCTAGAGGGAAGATCAGCGTGAGTTGGTCACACGGGCCAAGTTGAGCATATTGTTTCATCCTTAGATGGCTGGGCAGTTTGAGCGTATTATTCATATTCTGGAGGATATGCTCCGAGCTTGTGTTATTAACTTTGGAGGCTCATGGGATCAATTTTTTCCTTTAGCAAAGTTTGCCTATAACAACAGTTACCAGTCGAGCATCCAGATGGCTCCTTATAAGGCTTTATATGGTAGGCAGTGTCGGTCACCAGTTGGATGGTTTGATCCAGGAGAGGCTCGATTTTTGGATACGGATCTAGTACAGGATGCCTTGGACAAGGTCAGGATCATTCAGGATAGGCTTTGTATAGCTCAGTCCAGGCAAAAGAGTTATGTCGACCGTAAGGTTCCTGATGTGGCATTCATGGTCGGTGAGCGGGTGTCGCCTATGAAGGGTGTGATGAGATTTAGAAAGAAGTTCAAGCTTAGCCCTAGATTCATTGGCCCATTTGAGATTCTTGATCGAGTGGGAGAGATGGCTTACACACTTGCGTTGTCGCCAAGCTTATACTGTGCATCCAGTATTTCATGTCTCCATGCTTCGGAAATATTACGGCGATCCATCCCACGTGTTAGACTTTAGCACTATCCAGTTGGACAAGGACTTGTCCTAGGATGAGGAGCCGGAAGCTATTCTAGACTAGCAGGTTCGTCAGTTGAGATCGAAGAGTTACCCTTCTGTTCGTGTCCAGTGGAGAGGTAAGCCTGTTGAGGCAGCGGCCTGGGGTCCGAGTTTAATATGCGGAGCCGATATCCCCATATTTTCTCCGACTTAGGTACTACCTTCTTATGTCTGTTCGAGGACGAACAATTGTTTTAGAGGTGGAGAATGTGATGACCTAAAAGGTCATCACTTGTTTGAAAATAAATTCTGTATTCCGATGCCTTAAAATCCTTCTTTTGTCTTACCTCGATTTGTGCGCGCAGTCGGAGCATATATCCGGAAAGCCATAATATGAAAATCTATGAAAAATGATAAATTTTGCTTTTAAAATAAATTTAAGTTGACTTCGGTCAATATTTTGGGTAAACAGATCTGGACCCGTGACTCGACAGTCCCGGAGGATCCGTAGAATATGGGACTTGGGCGTATGCCAGAATCGAATTCTGAGGTCCCAAGCCCGAGAATTAAATTTTTAAAGACAATTGTTTAACTGAAATTATAAGAGTTGTGGAAATTCAAATGTATTCAATTTTGATGGTACCGAGCTCGTATTTTGGTTTCAGAGCCCGGTACAGGTCTTATATGGGATTTAATTTAAGCTTGTAAAATTTGGTAAGAAACAGACTTGATATGATGTGAATCGGGCCATCGGTTGTTAAAAATGGAACTTCGGAGTTCATGAGATTTTTCTTTGATTTTGATGCTAAATTCATGGTTATTGATGTTATTTTGACAATTTGATCACTCGAGCAAGTCCTTATGATATTTTTGGACTTGCGTGCATGCTTGGTTTGGATCCTCGTGGGCTCGGGTAAGTTTTGGATAGGCCATATAGTAAAATCGAACTTAAAAGCAAGTGCTGGTATTTGGTATTTTTTCCCAGGCTTCTGATCTCGCAATTGCGAGACCAGGATTCGCAATTGCGAAGAAGACAGGCTTGGTAATTGCGACCCCAGTGTCACAAATACGAACTAAGCCAGGGCAGGCCTTGGTCACAAATACGATACATTTATTGCAAATGCGAAGGTAGATGGATTTCTTCATGGTCGCAAATGCGACATGTTCTTCGCATTTGTGAAGTCAGCAGGTTTTAAAGGGGTTCGCAATTGCAAATCCTGGTCGCAATTGCGACATCTGCAACCTGCTAAATCATAACTTAGCCAAAAATTTCTCATTTTTCAAACTCTCTCAAACCTAAAACATCTTTGGGCGATTTTTCAAAGGCAACTACTCTTTCAAATCATTAGTATGTCATTTCTAACTCATTTCTTTCAATCTAATCCATCCTCTTACATGATTCTAACTTAAAATCAAGGGTTTTTCATGGGAAAAAATGGGTGTTTTGGGTAAAACTTTGTATTTTTGAATTTTAGGGATTTGGACCTCGATTTGAGGTCCGACTTCAAAAAAAATTATATTTTTGAATTCGTGGGTGAATGGGTAATCAGGTTTTAATTTAAACCTTGGGTTTTGACCATGTGGGCTCCGGGTCGATTTTTGATTTTTTGGTAAAATCATTGGAAAACTTATTTTCATGCATTAGAATATATTCATTTAGCATTATTGATATTGTTAAGTAACTTGTGGCTAGATACAAGCGAATTGGTGGTGGAAACAAGAGATAAAGTGATAGTTGAGGCTTGAATTGTATTCGTGGCATCGAGGTAAGTGTTTGGTCTAACCGCAACAAGAAAGAATGAAAATGAATATTACATGTCTTTTGTATATTTTTTATCTGAGCTTTACATAGTAAAATAAATTTCATACAACTAATTATATATTATACAACTTATGTATAGTTTTCATACATTATTTCTACTCAGTTATATAAAACTACAATATCATACAACTTAAATATAATTTTTATATAATATTGTTCAAATTTCATACAATAGCTAAATAAATAAAAGAAAAATATGTAAACAACAAAATATAATTTTTCTACAATTTTACTGCAATTTCTACAGTATAATGTATGTCATGTCGTCTTCTTCTTCACGAGTTTCAATCTGAAATTCAGCCAAAATCAAGTCTAATCTTCACCAAAACCCTTCAAAATTGAGATATAAACTCCAAACCATATTCCCAATTATTTGCAACAAACACCTAATCCAAACAAATAATGATTTTTAAAAATACAGATTCGAATTCAAAGCTTCAAAGTTTTTTAATGACTGTCAATGGTAAAATTATTGCTCTTTTTTCCTTTGCTTTACATTGTTGAAATTTGGGATTGAGAGATAGAGAGAGACGTAGAGAGAATTCTCAATTCTTTGCAACAACGTCCAATCCAAACAAAAAATATTTTTTGAAAATCCAAATTCGAATTCAAAGCTTCAAAGCTTTGTAATGGTTATCAATGTTGAAATTGTTGCTCTCTTATGCAATATACGTGGAGAGGGGGGTGGAATGTGGAGAGAGAAACGTGAGGGAGTGGAAGATATGTTAGAGTAATTTTAGGAAACTAATTATTATCATTAATTCCTTTAAAATGTACATAAATGATAATTGAGTATATAAAATATAATTATAGTAAAATTTGAGTAGGGAGGATAATATATTTTCATATATAGTGTATAGGAATGTAAAAATTCCTTATTTTTTGTAGCAGCTAAAATTATACATTTTGCAAAAAAAACATACGCCAAACTCGGCCCAAGAAAAACATCGGTTACTAGGCCCGTGCAATGTATCCTTACCAAAGGCCTTCGATGTCCTTTGTTGTAGTGGATCGCAATTTTAGGCCCAAGGGAGTGAGAGCCACTCTCTATTGGTGGCGGGGCCTATAGTCATAAATTTGAATATTCTCAGTAAATTGTTTGAATATTGTGTATATGATACAATTAAGCTAAAATACCTTCCCACTAAAGGTGATATAAACACTACTACCATTTTTTCAGTCATATAATGTGCAGACACATCTCTCAAAAATTTGAAGATAGATATCAAACTGACGGATTGGTTCACAATTCAAAACTCACACCTTTTTATGGGTAAAAAACTACACTTATGGCCATAGTGTGTCAAAATAGTTAGATAGGATCTAATTTGAACGTTTTAAAATAGATCAAGTTAATAAATTGTTATGATATTGGGTGTGGATGACTTGAGCAATTGGTCACAACCCAACCCCTCATGCTTCAACTCATGCTTTAGAGTTGAATTTTGAACCTCCATGATGGACGGCGGATCGACGAGGGCGGGTCAAGCAGTTATGATAAACTTCTAGGATGGTAAGCTCATGAATAAGGGGTGCATATGTCATGTTAAGCGAATTTCATATCGGAATGAGAAGGAAAAATGAAGAATTTTATAAGGTACAACACAAGTTTACATGATACACGCGCTTTTGGGCTCGAGGTAGTGTAGCTCGAAAGACAAATCCATACGGGGCTAAGTCCAAAGCAGATAATACATATCATGAGCTTGGATCTTGACATGAACAACAACAACTCAGTAAAATCCCACTAGTGAGGTCTAGGAGGGGGTAGTGTGTACGCAGACCTTACTCCTACCCCGAATGAGTAGAGAGACTGTTTCCGAAAAACCCTCGGCTCAAGAAAATAAAAAGACAATAGGAGACAATATTAGTATCGCCACAGAAATCATAGGAAAAATACGGACAACATGAAATCCAGAAGAAAGATGCAAAGCTAAAGCGATAGCTAGTAAATAGGTCATGTACTGAAAAGCAAAATAGTAAGATACAACATTGCTACTAGCTATCTTAAACAAAAACCCTACCAGATACGAAATAAGGCAAGACTCAACTATATTACAAAATTGACACCCTAAGATTAAGGCCTCATTTGTTTACACTTAATGAGGATCTGAATCTTAATCATTTAGATTTCAGATATTAAGTGCGTTTGTTTTTAAAGTCCGAATCTTAATTATTCATATCTTAATCATTAAGTGTGTTTGTTTCTTTTACTTTACAACCACTTAATGGGTCTGAATAGGTATGTATGATTCAGATCTATAACAGAGGTTTAATTTCATTAAGATGTTATCACATATTCATTATTAACTGCCTCCACCATCCACCATACTCAACTACCACCATGCCACCACCACCATACTCAACCACCAGCACCACCACCATCGCCAGCTCCACCATCAACACGCCACCATCATCCTCTATCATAGCCGCCACCATTATCGACCATCACCACCACTTCGACCACCATCACTCTCACCTACGAACAACACTCATCCGCCTCAACTACCACAACTAACTACCCCATCACCATCAACAACCACGGACGGCACTGCCCATCATTATGACCTACCACCACCCACCCACCACATTTCTCAGTCACAACTACTACTACCATCCGCCATTATTAACTATCACCACCCACCACCACCACCACCATCACCATCCTCAATCATAATCGCCATCACTACCAATCACTACTAGCTATTATCATGAACTACCATCATCAACCAACATACCACCAACCACCGCCTCTAGTCGGTATTCACCCGTTAACCACCAACAACAACTGTCATATTTTTTAAAAACTACATATTTTATTGATAAAATATTAGATTTGTTAGTATTTCATTTGAATTTTATATTTTTTTAATTTTTAAATAAATATATATTTATACATTCATATGTTAAAAATTAAATAGTCTTAATTATTTTGTATTCAGATCTTAATACACATCTTAATATATTCAGATGTGCATTCAGATTCAAATATCTTAATTTTAATACACATCTTGATATTAAGTTGTGTATTCAGATTCGAACGTCTTAATTTATAAAAAAAAAAAAAATGTGACCTAAGTACCTTTCACATAGAATGGACTAATTTAACAATCGCAAACTGATGAAGAAGGAATTACTTTACAACTTTAAAAATAATTTAGTGACTGTTGGTAATATTTGGTCTTTATTTATTTATAAATATAAATGGGTGTGGCGATCTCCACTAGACAATGTTAGATTGTTAGTACAAATATAAGTTAGTGAAGCCAATTAAGCTCTTAGTACGAGGATAATGTAATAATCATTTGGTCCACGATTACTCATGCATGTGAACTCCACTAGACAATGTTAGATTATAGTACCACTTAAAATGAAACATCTCTTTCGGCTTTGGGCTCCACTCAACGGCATAATCATTGGGCTTGCCAGCATGGCTTAGTCTGTTAATTTATTTATTGGAAGGCACTTCTCAGTCCTAAATTTAGCTTGGGCCTTTGTTCTCTTCTTTTGCTAAAATTGCTTGCAAAAAAAACAAATTAAAAAAAAAATTTAGAAGTTAATGATTCAAAAAAATTTAATCTGTTAAATATATTGGAAAATACTTGTATTATGTTTGCAATTTCATTTTCCATCTAAATCTGCACTTTTTATGAATAATGCTCTTCCTAGATTTAAATTAACAAAATACGGTGTGTTTAGCGTGAGTAAAAATAATTTGTATAATTAATTACAACGTAAAAATTTTACGATGCATCCTATTTGATCGCCTCCATTTAACTTGTACTTACTTTCTAAAAAAAAAAGTTTAACTAGTATCCAAAGTACAGACAAATTCAAGCTTTTTCCCCTCCTCCTCCTCCTTCGTTGCTGTGAAAACAAACAAAGGTGACTATGATTTTACATAGTGTTTGTGAGCAGCTTTTAAGATAGTTTATGGTATTTTATGGTAGTGAGCTGCTGTAGCACTCCGTTCTTTGCTACTGCTTAGGTTTTCTTCTTAATTATAAAATGAATTTGTTAATTTTTTTTTATTTTGATAAATTGATGATTGGAGTTTGTTCTTTATGATATTTGGAGGTTACATTTCATATTTAAGTTAATTTGGAACATAATTAGGTATTGAATCATGTGTTGAATTGTTTAAGTTCGAAAAGCAAGTTTATGTTTCTTGGGTAATTTGTACTTCAGGTCTATTTGGCCTTAAGTGAATGAAAATATTGGTTGCATTTCAGACCTATCTGGCCTTAACTGAGTGAAAATTGGTTGCACTACTATTTGGCTTTAAGTACAATTTTTTCACTTTTAACATATTTGACCTTAAGTGTATGAAAATATTTGTTGTACTCCAAATCTATTGGCCTAAGTGTATGTAATTTTTCCACTTTAGACTTAATAACCTTAAGTTCGTTGCACTTCAGACTAATTTTTTTTTTTCTCTTTAACTTTAGACTTATCCTAAGTGGTGTCTTACAAAATTTTGTACAAAGTGGTATAACTTTAATGGTTTCCCCAAAATTGATTACAAATGTAAAATTCCCAATCACAATATAGCATGTTTAGCCAAGCTATCCTCGTTTTTCGGGCCACAAGTTTTTTTTTTTAGGGCAGAAAGTGTTTTTTGGGAAAATTAAAGTGTTTAGCCAAGCTTTTAGAAAGAAAGAAAAAAAATGCTTTTGAGGAAAAGCAAAAGTAATTTTTGAGTAGAAAAAAACAGTTTCTTTCCAAAAATACTTTTTTAAGAAGCATTTTTCTGAATAATACACTTAAAAGCAGTTTTTAAAAGCTTGGTCAAACACTAATTACTGCTCAAAAGTATTTTTCAAATTAATTAGTCAAACACAAATTGTTTCTCATCAAAATCTCTTTTTTTAAAATTGCTTTTGAGAAAAGCACTTCTAAAAATATGGTGAAATTCAAAAATAGCCAGATTTACAAATGGTCATTCAAAAATAGCCACAATTTTAAAAGTAATTGAAATTTAGCCATTTT
This sequence comes from Nicotiana glauca, assembly GCA_026770625.1. NCBI lineage: Eukaryota > Viridiplantae > Streptophyta > Magnoliopsida > Solanales > Solanaceae > Nicotiana > Nicotiana glauca. The sequence continues at coordinate 174,720 of MU731079.1, forward strand.
TCATATAAAGATAAATCTGAACGAAAACACTGTTCAAAATCCGAAAAATTACTCCAGCATAATATACTGGAGTTCTAGTATAATATACCGGTCCAGCATAATATACTGAAGTTCTGAGCACCGGTGCTCCAGTCTCCAGTATATTATACTTGAGCCAGCAAAGTATATCGGTCTAGCATAATATGTTGGAAGTTAATACACAGGTGCACCGAGCTCCAGTATATTATGTTGGATCGGTTTCTGTTGCAGCAAAGTAGTGGCTATTTTTATTGACTTGGTAAATGCTGGCTATTTTTGAATGATCAGTCCGAAAATTAGCTAGACCGTGCTATTTTAACCTCAAAATAAGCTGGTTTTAGAAGTTTGGCCAAACAGACTATTAGTTTGTGATTGAGGTATAGTTGCTATAGCGAATTAAGTCCATCTCTCCATTCCCCAAAATTGGGAACAAAAGCAAATCCCCAATAACAATTATAGCCTGTTTGGCCAAGTTTTTTTGGGGGCCATAAACTTTTTTTTTTTTTTGCCGAAAGTATTTTTTTTCAAAAATTGAGGTGTTTGACCAATATTTTAGAAGGAAAAAAAGTGCTTTTGAGGAGAAGCAAAAATAATTTTTGAGAAGTAGAAAAAAATAGATTATTTCCAAAAGCACTTTCTGAGAAACACTTTTCTAAAAAATACACTTAGAATCAGTTTTTAAAAGTTTGACTAAATACTATTACTGTTTAAAAGTATTTTTCAAATTAACTAACCAAATACAAACTGATTCTCACCTAAATTAATTTTTCACTTCTCAAAATAAGCTTATTTTAGAAGTTTGGCCAAACAGCTATTGGTTTGTGATTGAGGTATATAGTTGTTATGGAGAATTAAGTCCATCTATCCATTCACCGCGTGGAGGTTTAACTAGAACTGTACATCAATGAATGGTTTTAATTTAGTAATTGTTGTTGTTGTTATTATTTTTATCATTATTACTTGGCGGTCTAACATGTATTATGGGCACGATAACTGGACGAGTTCTTTCTATATTCGAATAAGATGGACCATTAGACTATTGACTTAATAAAAACTACTTTGATTTTCAAAGATGAATCTTCTAATGTCAAAATCTAAGCTCCATCACTTGAATTTAAGGTCATCATTTATAGTTAGAAATATGTTGAAATATCTCTATTCCATGTCCATATTATGTTGAACTAACTTTTCGTCTTTAACTTATTAGTCCATTTTCAAAGGTCAACTAATCTATATATTCTTGCTGAATATTTTGTGGAAAAGAATTAAGAACCAATATTCCACTTTTTTAATTTTTAATTTTTTATTTTTTGAAAGTAGAAATGCAAGCAGTTTGAGTTCAACTTTGAAACATTCTTGTCAAATAATGTCTCAGTTGTAACTTGCGACTCCATATGAACTCAATCGATCTCTACCTTTCAAACTCTATATATCGTCCTCGCTTTACTTACTGTATTCGTCTTTCGCCATGGCTGATACTTCATCAATATTCTTACTACGTTCAGTGGCAAAGCCATTCTTTGCTATTTGATACTCCCTCCGGTTCACAATATATATCCTATTTGATTTTAGCACGCTCATTAAGAAAATATTAAATTATATACAAAAATGCATTTTATGACTAAACTACCCATACTTAAACCTTTAATGTGAGGAGTAAAAAAACTTTTTAGGGATATGTACATAGGGCTTATTTTATAAAAGCAAATTGAATTCTTTCTTGATTACATAACTGGACACTTATTTTGAACCAAAATGAAAAAGCAAATTGGACACTAATTGTAAACCGGAGGTAGTACCTTTTTATCGAAAAATTGTACTATATATATAAGTCATTTTTTTTTACATATATTTTATATACGTTGACCCCCTTAATTTACTCTCGTATTTATACTTATTTATATTTTGACTTCTCTTATTTGCGTTTCACGCTTTTTTAAGACTTGGTGATGTATGGACCAAAAGGGTATTAGCTTAAGAATGGACCAAAATTTTCCATTTTTCAGTTAGTGTTAGCTGACTTATCTCTTTGATTTTATTTTTAAGGGGAGAGGGAGCAGTAAACGAAAGAATAATTTAAACTTATTTAAGGGAGTCATAGTCGTAATTTTTTAAACAATATACATTAAATTAATAGTATATTGTTTTACCGCCTTAATGCTCACAAGTCACAACTACTGAAAAGTTGCTGTCCGTCCTCTGGCACCATTACATCTGCTATAAATGTTATGAACACAATGCTTGATCAAACATCATAAAATTAGTGGACACATTATTAATGTCATATTAAATAAGATCTACAAAAAATAGCCCTATAGATTGTTGTGTATATTAATTCATCACCATTAGAATTTAATAAGTTTGTCTTCCTATGGCTAAGATTTATATTTTCATAGTTGAAAAATAAAATAAAATAAAATAAAGAGCACCTTGATGCACTAAGTTACGTACAGGTTCCGAGAAAGGGCCGGACCACAAGGGTCTATTGTATGCAGTCGAACTACAAGACTGTCTCAATGGTTTGAACCCGTTACCTCCTTATCATATGAATTGCTCTTCGTATCAGCTTTTCAAATGCTTTCCATTTGCTTCCAAATTGCTACTATAATAATTATCTTAATAATAATAAGTTGATAACATAGAAAGGAGGTTTATGATAAAAATAATTAAACTGACCCTAACCCTAGATCACCTGCCCCCGACCCCCTAATTATCATGATTACTATAGTACCACCAAAGTTTTACGTGATCCAATTTAGCGTATTATGATAATGCTATCAAAAACTAATTAAAAAGTTAAAGTTTCTTTGTTCTTTCTGTTTTGTTTTATTTTTCTGATAAAGAAAGATAATAAATAAATATTTCTATCTTATATATGGTCATACGAAACTTACTTACTTTAGGTTCTCCTTAAAGAAATAGGTGGCGGATTAATATAGGCAAAACAAAACCACTTATTTAGGTGACTCATTATCACTCCCATTTATTTTTTAGGTATAGATTGAAAAATTAATTATCTATTTTTGAAATTTTGAGAGGGAAAAGAAAACTCGCAAAATATATTGTTGAAGGAATAATACAATCCTGCATCTAATTGGTCAGGATTAGTTAGGAAAGTAGGTTTTCAATATTTAATAAAAGGGCAGTCCAGTGCACGAAACATCCTGCATTCAAACAGGGTCCAAGAAAGGTTCACACTCCAATGGATGTGACGTAGGTTGTCTAGCCTGATGCAAGCATCTGTTACTGATTTCACGTCTCGAATCTGTGACATATAGGTCACACAGAGACAACTTTACCGTTGCTCCAAGGCTCCTCTTCGTTGCTGATTCCACGGCTCGAACCCGTGACACATAGGTCACACAAAGACAACTTTACCGTTGCTCAAAGGCGCCCTTTCATTTTCAGTACTTAATATTTATTATATATTATATATATAGAATACTTTCCTTGTTAAAAGGGGGAAAAGTAAACGATAGAAAGTGAACATTAAAAATATGCTCTAATAGTTCATATGCTATAACTGAAAATTTAAAGTGGGTTAATTTATGTTGGACCATATTTATATGAGGGCCAAATTATATAAAGGTGACTGCTCTTTTAAAAAGGCTGTTTAATATACCTTTAAATCAAATGATGATTATCCATCCATATGACATAAATGTTTCATCAAAAGAAGGGAAAAGTAGAAACATAAAAATTAAAAAAGTTGATTATGTTAATTTTTAGTTATTAAAAAGGCGTAATGGATTGGTTGTTGTACTGTGGTTAACAAAATTGACGACTTTTTGTTATCAATTGAAGGGTACAATATGTCAAAAAGTAGGATCTAAGTCCTCTAAATTTAAAACAAAAGCACCTTCTCTATGATATTGATATTTGTTTAAACAAATTAAACTTCTGTAGACTAATACGTTATTACACATATTATTCTAAAAGTTTGTGGGGCTAGTTCAACAGCCTTTTAATATTCTTCTAGAAAGAAAAAAAAAAGTGATTCATTGTGAAAATGGATTTAAAAAAAAAGGAAAAACAAAGTTTCACATGCTTATGGAGGGAAACTTGTTCGTCATTCATTCTGTTCTTTTTGGATAAGTTAAAGAATTTTCATAATTTTTCCTTGTTATCATGTTCATTTTATTTGAGGACCAAGAATTGTGATGAAATGAATAAAATCTCTCTTTTTAAGTCTCAGATTCGAACTCTCGAAATGAAAAAATCTTACTAGGAACTGCTTTCTTTTTTAATGACCTAATCCAATGAGAATCCTGATAAATCATGACCCCAATAAGGGTATTAGGTGGAAAACCAAAAGACAAATGTTCGTTTTATTTGTCTTTTTTTTTTTTTTTTTTTTTGGCATCTTCTCTTTAAAAAAAGAAACTAGTGCAAGTCGTAATGCAAATGTGACATCAGATAACTGGGATCAAGGTCAGCTAGTGAGACTATGGGGGATAGCTTTATCGTCAAGAAAAAAACAATTTAGATTATCAGCGGCCAAATACATAACTGGACCCTTAAATTTGGCCTTTTTTGTCACTTGGGCACTTAAACATAGAGTTGTTCCTATCAGACCCTTCAACGAAATCACATATGTGCCAATTAGACACTTTGTAGACCATCTGAGAAAAACTTTTATAAAAATTATTGGATATGTAA